>QANT01001963.1:0-17656 GCA_003254885.1 Purshia tridentata | reverse complement strand
TTTTGATCTAATCTCATGGGTTGGTTGGGTTGAAAATTTAGAGGTCACATATATAGGTAATAACGAGAACTAATTGAACCAGTGAGAAAGAGCAATGCATTTAAGAGTTAAGGCAGTACAATTATATCTAAAAAGGTACCACCCTTGTTCCTGTCATGTTTAGAAGAAACCAAACAGCGATGGCCCATAAGGGGAAGAATGAGAACCTGTTATCTGAAGTGTAAACTGGAAGGAGAGTGGGCATGTCAATGCAATCATGTGGATCTTCAAATTTTCAAGTGCTTCAAAGACATGTCACTGCTTTTCCATAATATTCATCGACATGCTCATGTGCATATGTATCTCATGGTCCATGGCTTGTAGTACTTTTCCTGCTGCATTGATTGTATCTTTTAATATAAGATAATAATAAGGCACCTGCTGTCAGTACTCGAAATGGAAGGACATCCCAAGCACACATTCATGTCCGGTTGGCTCTTTTTCTTGAATGGCCAATATCCCATGATCACCATCAGTGATGATAATTACGATATTATAATCATGACAAATAAGGATAATCTTATGTTGCATATTGTATTGTATTTTGACATTTTGTCCATATTGTTGTTGGTATGTTGTGTTTTCTGAAATTACTTGAACTCCTGATTGCCTGTCTACTGAATATTATTTTCTTGCGCTAGCTTGAGCAGAAGTCTCTTGCAGACAAATTTGAATATATCATGCATGGATTACTGTATAAAATGTCGACAGCAGAACCCTCAAAAGAAAAATCAAAGGCTTCAAAAGAAGGTTCAAAATCTGAGGTTAAAGTGTATGTGACATTCTGCTCAAACTATCTCTTCTTGCAACTTTCAAGGTGTCTTATTTGTGTGTTGAGCTCATATAGGGATCATTACCGCCGTGTCTGCTTTGTTCATCTAAGTACACTTGTGTGTGGTTAGATGGGGTTCATTTATCACGCAATTATTTAGGGATTGCTTATGACTTAACTCTCTATGCAAGTGGGACGTATGTTCCTGTAAACGGGTCCATATCCACTTGATCTCTATATATATTGCTATGTTTATGCCTCCAAGCTGCAGCGACTGAAATGGAAGATTATAATCTCTTGCATTTAAACTCTTTTGAGTGTTCTAATATAAATTTAATACTGTCTTTTAGGTTATCTAATTAGCATGCCTTTTCCCTGGGTTATCGTTGGTTTCAGGGAGGTATATGCTTCATTTGGTGGGCTTCAGATGATGTTGAAAGGAGAACCTTCCAGTTGTGCTAAGTTTAAGATTGATCAGAACATGTTTTTGCTTATCAGGAAATTGATGTGAAACTTTATCATAGAATTGAACAGCAGCTTGTTAAACTTCTTATTTTATTATAAAAACTTTTGGATAAATCAAATTCAACTTTTGCGTATCTTATGATTGTACAATTTTTAATTGAGCGCTTCTATTGGTGTACCCATCCAGTTAATTATATTTCTCATTGAACTCTTTTTTTACCCAAAATTTTTATTTTAACCATAATAAAATCAGTAATTTAAAATTAAAAACTAAAGAAAAACACAAGAGCCCAGCAGCCCCCTCTTGTCTCCCTCAGTCCCTCACCGCCGGCCATCTCTCTCTCTCACAAATATTTTTTAAGGGATATCTGTATAATGTCTCTAAGAAGCAACAAAGCCTCCAAAAGTTGACGGGCATGAATCCCAAGAATCGGGGCTTTTTACCTTTTTGCCCATTCGGCCCAAACGGTCTTTTGGGTCTTATTGCGCCTATAGGTTCGTTAAATGGGCAAGAAGGTGGGAAGGTGGGTTCGTTTGGATGTTTCCTTTGATAATTAATAGGCCGGGCCCACTAGTCCTTCTTCTCCCATGCCCAACCCCATTTACAAAATTATGCACAAACAGAACCTGACTTGGCAGTCCCCTTCGATCAGTACTTTTCAGAACAGCTAGAAATGTAGTTATTAGAGGAGTCTAAGCCTTTAAAACAAAGAATAACTCTTCCAACAAACTCAAACATATGGCGTCGTGAGTCGTGACACCACATAGGCAAACTAACCGAATTTTATAACTTATTTTAATAGAAATGGGAAATTTGGTAGGGGGGAATATATCACAAATAGTAAAGGGGTAAAATGAAAAACCAGTCATAGTTAGGAAGAAATTTTAGTAATTAAGCCTTAAATTATCATTAGGTTTCAATTAAAAAATTTTAAAACCAGGGATGTAAACCAAATTGTACCCTACTTATCCTGCTCTTCTCTTTTGAACTTTTGACGTCTTATATTCTATAAGTTGCCTCTACACGTTGGTCCATAGATGGATGGTCCTTTTTATGTTTTTACTTGTTTTATATGGGGTAGACCGTAGACCCACGGTCTCCGGAAGCCTATGACCCAGTCAAATGTTTGATAGAAATTAAAAAAATTGGCCACAAAAATATAGGTTATTTCTGGTCACTCACAAATATAGTTTCTACTTGTACTTTGTATGTGTGCATGGCAAAGACACAAACTCAAAGACCGACCCAAATCATGATACAGAAGTAGGAGAGAACCTTGAGTATAATAGAATAGAGAAAACCTTTATATGGAACATTATAAAGTACACCATATATAGTGCACCATTTTATATAGTACAGCCATTATATGTGACGCAAAGAAATTCGAGAGTAAAAGAATTTTTCCAATAGGGAAAAGCTGAACCCATTTAATTACCCATCATTTCTTAAAGATACAAATAGTGAATGATATGTGTTTTCGACACAAAAATTGTTTCTGGATACACATGTCAACGAGTGTGTGGGCATGTTAGTATTGAGAAGTGGAATGAAAACATAAAGTTGTCTGACTTATGCTACTGGCCGAAGCAAGAAAAAGTAATTGTAGACCGTAGAGAAAACTTGTATGTTGTCTAAATAATATAAAACTTCACTAGTATTGTGTTTATGCCTAATGTTTGAGTGATGTAGATTAAATTTTAAAGAAAACGAGTGAAATACAAAGGAACTTGACTAAAAATAAGCAGAGATGACCTTAGTCGTTAGAACTACTGTTCTTGCCCATTTTGAGGGGTGAAACAGCTGTCTAAAAAGATAGGCTGATGGGATGGGCCGAGATAAGAATGAGGCCTTTATGAAATATTGACTTTAGCAAAGCCCCACGTCAAGCTCTCTTTGTGCATGGCTGTGACCCATTTTTTTGAATGGCTCACGTATATGATATATTCAAGTGTCTTATAATAAGTGGGCCATGACTAAATTTTCAGAGGGGATCCCAACAATATTGAATGGCTGTATTCAATCTATTGTAAATTTCCTTGCTTCCTCTTAGGGACGACCCACCAAGTCATGCACGTGAAACATTGACTTGACTTGGCTACTTGACTTGGAAGAATTCAACTAATTAATGTGTACGTAATTTATGAACAGATCGAAGTTTTGCAATCTTACATTCTACCAATAAATTTAACAGTTATTTTAATTAACAAACCAACTATTACATCACAATTCACATCACGCGGAGGGATGAATATATTATATAGCTAAGGAATTAAAATTAGGGAGAAGACTAACTAGTAAACTTGGATGACGTTGAATTCCCCCAAAATTAAAGAAAAATAATTAATGGTTAGAGTTACCCCTAGTGATAAATATTGGGTTCATGACCTTCATAATTCTATGATGTACACCCAAATGAAATTAAAATTGATGTCTCGTTATTTGTCTAATAGTCATAGCTTTTATCTGATCAAATAACGTTTTAAAAGAGATACCAAATACGTTCAAACTAACTAAAGACATAAATTGAAAAACAAATCCCGCGTTATAGTGTAATTATTTTAAGGTCATTCCAAGTTGAATGAAGCAAGTTTGCAAGGTCAAAAAACGACCCAAGTTTCTTACTTAAAAGGAAAAAAGAAGAAAGACCCAAATTTAAATGGAGCATATGTATAGTGCAAAACTCTAAAAACTTCAACTTTTAGAAGGAATATATCGACGATGTATGGTCCACTTATAGGTTATATATATAAATGTATTCATTGAAGACTATCTAAGCTTGTTCCAGAGCATAGTAATGATGTCACGGGCATTCAAGCAATTCTTCCTCACTGCACTGCTTGCTGGTTTTGCTCTTAATTTTATGCTCCTACTTCATGCCCAGAATGACCAATCAGGTACTATGATATTCATAATAATATTCTTATATATGTTGTTATAAATATATAGGTTTAATATGGATGACCACCATAATGTCCATAAGTTATACAATTGATTGGTTTGTAACCTATGCTCTAATGATCACATTTAGTGATTTGTAACTTATGATTTATGGCATTATTAGATCATTGTTTCCATCATTTGTAAGTCTATAAATAGACAGCCTAATGAGAAGAATAGTACACATTCTGATTTCTCCTTAATTCTTTCTTATGCTCTCTTATTATATTCTTTAGTTTTACAACATATGTCTAATTAAGAATATATATAAATATATATTTGTCAACTGATTTTCTTAACCTCTTATATTATTCTTCTCAAGAGCATTAATGGCACTTTTTTTAATTTCTTCTGATTTTATACCTATGATACTATATGTACGTCTGTGCGTGTCTGCAGGCTTCATTAGCATAGATTGTGGCCTAAAGAACAGATCTAGCTACGTTGAACAAGTAACAGGCATCAACTTTGTTTCAGATGCCAACTTTGTAGATAGTGGTGAAAATAAGTTATTATCGTATAAATACAGAAAGGAAATGAAAGAGCGGTACTGGTCTCTTAGGAGCTTCCCTCAAGGACTCAGGAACTGCTACAAAATAAATGTTACAAGTGGCACCAAATATTTGATCCGAGCAATTTTTTTTTACCAAGGCGAAAACGAAGTGCCGGAATCTTTTGAACTACATCTTGGACCCAATATGTGGGATTCAGTGACATCTATAGATGGCTCCATTGAGACAGTCAAGGAGCTCATACATGTCCCTCTGCGAAGCTACATACATGTTTGTTTGGTGAACATAGGTTACGGGGTTCCATTTGTATCGACAATTGAACTTAGACCCTTACCTAATGACACTTACAAAACACAACAGAACCAGTCCTTGGCATTGGCCTTACGTTACGACACTGGTGTAATATTGGATAACGGCCTTCCATACAGGTAATTGTTTTGAGTAGTCAATTGATTTTGGGATGAATTAGTCTGATCGATAAATTGAACTTTTGATATAGATATATACGTACTGATTATAATTAAATGTGTTTGTGTTAATATATCAATCAGGTACCCAAATGATATTCATGATCGCTTCTGGTGGTACAATAGCAATAACGATTGGACACAATTGAATACCTCATCCAACATCCAAGAGCATCATGATTACCATATACCATCTGTTGTTATGAAAACAGCTGCCACATGCACCCCAAAAAATCAAACTGATTGCTTGGTTATTACTTTCTGGCGGCCTGAGGGTGCTGATAGTTATACCGGATATTATTCTTACCTGTACTTTGCAGAAGTTGAAAAGCTCGAATCCCACCAGTCCAGAATTCTCTATGTTAGTAGAGACGGAGCGCGCACTTATGGCCCGTTTGTTCCTTCTTACTTGTCCACATATATTGTTTACAGCGGTAGGCCTTGGAATATTTCGGGAGAATATATTAATATTTCTATCACTGCGGATGACAACTCTACCCTTCCACCCATCCTCAACGCTTTCGAGATTTATATGGCAAAGGATTTCTTAGAATCAGAAACAAACCAACAAGATGGTAAGTCTAATTAGTATACTATTTAGCCACTACGTAATTGAATATGATTGATTTTGATCAATGGGGTTTTCTGTTTCTGTATGACAATATTAGTTGATGCAATCACAAACATCAAGTCAAGTTATAACATCGGGAAAAACTGGCAAGGAGATCCATGTGCCCCTAAAGATTACTCGTGGGAAGGTCTAAATTGTAGCTATCATGAAAATGAGCCTCCGAGAATCATCTTCTTGTAAGTATTACTACATGATCATGATATTGGTCGATCATTTCAGTATTTTAATTCAACTACTTATTATATGTGTCTTAGCTACTGAAATAAGCTACAGAACCTAAGTTAATTCAATTTCAAGTACTTATTACATATGCAATCCGCAGGAACTTGTCCTCGAGCGGATTAACAGGGGAGATACCTTCTTCTATATCCAATCTGACAATGATACAGACTTTGTAAGCGTGTCTTATTCTCTGTGTGTTTGTGCAATTGTATGTGTCAATTTTAATGAGTTAAGCTGCTCATGATTTCAGGGATTTATCCAACAACAACTTAACAGGACAAATTCCAGACTTCTTGTCTCATTTCCAAAATTTAACCGTCCTGTAAGTTAATTATTTGGTTATACATGCATGATGGGGTAAACTGAAAGTGCTGATCAATTAGTTAGAAAGCATGGTGACAAATTAACTGCTTTATCTTTGCAGAAACTTGGAGAAAAACAAGTTCACAGGCTCAGTTCCAGAAGGATTGATAGAAAGAAGGAACAATAGTTTGCTAAAATTAAGGTATGCTTTCTATATAAAACCATGACCTCCAAAATTGGTGTTTTACTCACCCTAAAACTGTGTTACAACTAGCTTAGAGTGATTAACTCATTAACACAGATGCCGCCACTTTTCTGTATCTTATATGAAACTATAAAATGGTCAGGTGTTTCCTTATAAACTGGATTGTTGAAAATTTTAGCATTTTCTACTAATAGTCTAATATTACAGAAGATTTTATATTATTGGTAACTATAATTGATCAAATTATAACTACTGTTGCTATCAACCATTTTGATATCAGTTTATGCGAAAATCCAAATCTATCTGGAAACTTTTCTTGCAAAAAGAAGAAGCACAATTTCGTTATTCCTGTAGTAGGGTCAATCGCCGGAATTTCAATCCTGGTATTATCTGTAGCAGCTATTTGGTGGGGATTGAAAAGAAAAAGACAACATGAATATGGTAAGACTTCCAAAAATTTGTTGTAGTTTTTTTTTTTTTTTTTTCCCCCTTGTGGTAATGAAAAATACAGGTTGGCACTTTGTCGAGTAGTCGTGGCATTTGCCCTCTCAAGATAATGACAATAATATCTTAAGTATATATGTTCTCATTAAACTCCTAATGATCTAAGGCCAACACAAAACAAAAATGACAGTTTTCATACTAATAACGTAAAAAAATCACTTGTAATGAAGCAAAAGCCACCGTCGGGTCCAAGTCAACAAAAAGACAGTTTACTTACTCTGAGATACTCAAGATGACCAACAACTTTGAGAGGACTATTGGAAAAGGTGGATTTGGAACAGTTTATCATGGCTACATAGGAAAAACTGACGTAGCTGTCAAGATGCTTTCACCATCTTCGATTCAAGGGTTTCAACAATTTCATGCTGAGGCAAGTCCGTAAAAATAAACTAATGCAATGTTTTTGAGCTCAGTCATATATACTATATATAAACTAAGAAGTTGTGCTTGTCGCCTCTTAAATTACAGGTTGATCTTCTTACGAGAGTGCATCATATAAACTTGACAAGCCTCGTAGGATATTGTAATGATAAAACCCAAAAAGGACTTGTGTACGAGTACATGGCCAAGGGAAACTTGCGTGAATATCTTTTAGGTTTGGCTGCAAATGAAATTACTCGATCAGTAGCAAAGTTCTCTATTTCTTAGTACTTCTAAATTGTTGGGATGGCAAATAAATTATCGGAAACTATTTTATTTTTTATGGATGTAGATAGCAGCTCAAATTTCTTGACTTGGGAAGTTAGACTTCAAATAGCAAAAGAAGCTGCACAAGGTCAGTGGCAAAATGATCTATTCTCACAATTCTTTTTCTTTGCGAAGTCTTTTTCTGTTTTAAGTGATATATGTCTGAATTTTGAAATGCAGGATTGGATTATCTGCACTATGGTTGTAAGCCACCTATAATCCACAGGGATGTGAAATCAACTAACATCTTGCTGAATGAAAATTTCCAAGCCAAACTATCTGATTTTGGCCTATCCAGAATTTTCCCTACAGATGGAACTCATATATCAACAGGTGTTGCTGGCACTCCTGGATACCTTGCCCCTGAGTAAGTACTTTGGTTTTTAGATTGAGTAATGCTACAAATACCAAAACAAATCCCAACAACCCAGCCCTTCATTTTCTCATATTTGAGCTCATTCTTGAAATTATTAACTTCTAACAAGTAAGAGGTTTTAATAGCTATGATCAATCATGTCAGACCAATGGAAGTTAATTAGTATGATCCTGTGACCTGCCACATAATCTAGTGACTAAAATTTGGGAAAATTTTCTGTGCCTCTAGTATTATTGTTTTTAGTTGACCCATATCTCATCTTTAGTATTACTGTTGGAAGCAAACTTAAATTAAATAAAGCAACAAGAAGAATGAAGAAAGAAAATATATATAAAATGAGGTTTTAGCAAAAATCCTTTCTCAGAAGAAATGACTTGAGTTGCATATATGTTTGATTTGAAGGTACAACAGATCAAACAGGTTAAATGAGAAGAGTGATGTTTATAGTTTTGGGATTGTCCTGTTGGAGATTATCACAAGTCGACCTATTTATTCGAAGACACACAAGAGAATTCACATTAGTGAATGGGTTGGTTCGATGCTTAGAAAAGGAGACATCTATAGTATTGTTGATCCGATGTTAGAGAGAAATTTCAATGTTAACTCTGCTTGGGAAGCTGTGGAACTAGCAATGGCATGTGTATCTACAAATAGCACTGAAAGACCAATCATGAGTGAGGTGGTGGTGGGACTGAAGGAGTGTTTGGCAAAAGAGCTGGCTCGAACAAAGAAGAGCCATGAAACTGAATTAGGAAATTTCATTGAGGTGACGCCAAATAATTCAATCGCTATGATAAGTCCCTCGGTTAGATAGTAGTACTTGTACTTATCTTGATAAAATAATGCATGAGAATTGGGATGTATCATTTCAATCCTGCAGGTTTTGTGGTGTTCAATCTCAATATACGTTCTGCTTGTAATTGACATTGTATTTTGTATGGCTTTGCCAACAACATTAGAATTCACAGACCATTAAAGGTTGTACATTACTATGCAGATAACAGTTTTTGTTCTAGAAATATTATCACTCCTTCAATTTCTCAAAAGGGGTCAGAAACAGGCTTTTTGTACATTATTATCACTTTTCATGCTCTTGACAAAAACAGCAGCAGAGTGTTAATTAGCTCATATATGGAATGATGTACAAGGGTTTGAGCTCAATTCCTAATAGATCACCAGAGAATGATCAAGGTGTTCCAATTAAATTAGCAATCTAATTGGCCAAAAAAAAAAAAAATGTGAGAAACAGAGTAGCATGCTTCTAACATATATTCTAACCTCTTTCCAAAGTATACGTCAAAAATAAAATGAGATGCATCTAAACAAAAAAGAAAAAGTACAAATTGTAATTCTGAAAATTCCTAGCTAGAATAAAGAATTAAGTAGGGGCTCAAATTAAATAAAGAAAACTTTTGAAAATCTAACTAATCATCAGATTGTGTCTTGAAAGGGATTGAAGACCTGACCGATGAACAGCACGGTTCCAGTAATTTCTTCTCTGATGAGGAACAAAAAAGGGTGATCTGCTTTGAAGTTTGCCTTGATATCATTCCTAGTCACAGAATCTATCTTCCTCTCCTTACGAATAACATCACAAGCTTCTGTGATAGTAACGCCTGCAGCTTTTGTGCCTTGTTCGTTAACTTCGACGAAGGAT
Source organism: Purshia tridentata (assembly GCA_003254885.1). Taxonomy (NCBI): domain Eukaryota; kingdom Viridiplantae; phylum Streptophyta; class Magnoliopsida; order Rosales; family Rosaceae; genus Purshia; species Purshia tridentata. Next base: position 7,878 of record QANT01001963.1, on the reverse strand, counting down.
TTATGGAGTAATTTGGAAACATGAAGTCCCTCTTGAGCTGCAGGCAATAAGTCCACCATCTCTGTCAAAGGTGCAGCAGCAGTATTGACAACATCCTTAACTTCAAAGCAGTCAGAAGACAGCTTAGCCTTTGGGATTAACAATTCACCCACTATAACTTTCCTCCATGGAAGATGGCGATCTAAAAACTCAGGCTCAGAGCAAAGTCTTTCAACCAAAGCAGGCAGCCCATCTTTTGCATCTGGGAGAAACAAGCACATTGAGATTCTCCGCTTGTCAAGATTGCCTCGTTTGTAAGGAAGCCTTAAGACTTTAAAGCCATCAAACTCTCTTAGAAACTGCTTTTCATTGCTTCTTCTCATACATGGTGCTTCAACTGTGTTCCCATTGCAAAGTTGGAATTCATATAATTTTGTTGCTGAAGCATCAAACATATCATCCCAAGTTCCATTGAAGTTTAGTGCGTTTCCAAAGATGAGCCTAGTTATGCTTGTAACTGAGTCAGGAGGAAGAAATTGTTTGATAAGGTAGTTGGTATTTTTTTCGGCCCACGAATTCACTTTAGCTCTTACCTCATCTGCAGACTTGTCCTCGAAAGTAACTTGGTAAATCGCAGCCTTGTAAGCAGTGTCGACTACATGTTCAGACCAAGGCCTGAGAGTGAAAGACTCCTCTACCCACAAGCGATTGGCGAATGAAAAGCGGGGTCCCAAGTCATCGAAGATGGACTTGGAATTGGACTAGAGGGAAGAGAGCAACTGCTCCAGCAGGTGGTTCTGACCCATTGACTTTGACCCACCCGCGGCTAGTAGGCTCAGCGCCATGTAGATGGACAGCGGCGGGTACACCATGTTCTAGCCTTTGCCTTCAGTCGGAAGCAGTTGCTTGGTGATTGGCAGCGCGGCATCAGTTTGGTTGTTGATGCACTCTCTGAGATCATCCATTGTGGTGCATAGAGTACTTTTGGTGATGAAGGAAAAAGGGCTGTGCATCTTGTTGTTGTTGTGAAAGGAGGTGAAACGAGAAGGCAGCAAAGTTCGTACCTTGAAGAAAGAGGATAGTGTATGGCTTCCTGCACGTCGAATCGCCATGAGAGAGGCCTTGTTTAAGTTTGAGAGAAATTCAATTGGCTAAAACCCAAAAGAAATCTAAAATAAAAAAATATGCTGCACAGCATTCTTAATTCTGTAAAGCCCTGCCTGGGGTTTTATGGGAAAGAAGCAAGTCTTGTCGCACAAACCACAAAGGATTGTAGTTCTCTTGTTTTCTTGCTATGCACGTCTTTGGATTGTTTTCCGTAGTACTGATATACCGCGTGGCAATGTCCACTGGTATATGATCAATATAATTCGTTGCCCTAAATGACATGTATGATCAATATAATTCGTTGCCCTAAATGACATGTATTGACAGCTGTCAATACCTATTTCTTCATTTACAATAAGTAACCAAGAAATAAAGATTCTATTAGTTATAAACTTTTTTGAGACATATTAGCTTTTAAGTATTACATACATATATATAGATATTTTTCACTGAGAGATTTCTCATTTAATTAACATTAAAAGAGGAATCTGCTTGTGCGGCCCACATGAGTCGTTTTGTGTTAATCCGAACCGTTTATTTTTTATATCTTCATTAATAGATCATCCTTGTAATGATCATTTACCTATTTAATTTTAATCAAACAAATGGAGGGTTTCATCGAAAATATTTAGTTAGTCCATGGCTATTTGTTTGATCAAAATTAGATAGGCAAATGATTTTCAAATTGGCTAATTTTTTGTAAAGATAATCTGTCAATGAAGATGTAAAAGATGAACGGTTCGAATCAATACAAAACAACTCATAAGGGCCCCACAAAGAATCCTTCATTTAACACTAAATGAAAGATCCCTCATTGAAAGGTTTTTGTATATATATTAACATATGATGTGTTTTCCGATCAAATTAAAATATTACATAATGTGCTTTTAATTTAGGGTTTATTTAGAAAATAATTAATGACCATGTTCCATTAGTTATCTATTGTCTTTTTAGATAATGATGTATCCATTCTTTAGAATTTATGATGTTTCATCTATCTGAAACATAATTATGAATTTTTATTTTTTTTTTTCAAAAAGTAGCTTAATATGTACAAAACTCAACCACATGCCAACGCTGTCACTTTTCACCGTCACGCAACCTTCATTGTCGATCTTTTTTCATCGTCACTCTCTCTCTCTTCGATGCATTGCTGTTTGGCCATTAATGGCTGTGATACCTACCTCTGTGGTGCTCGTCTCTTCTTCCTCTTCTTTCCCATAGCCTTCGATTGTCCATCTAGTCACTAACGACGATAGATTGACATGAAACCCAAGAGTCAACTTTGGCAGTGATTTGTTTTTTTTTTTTTTCCTCTTGTCATTTTGAACACGACGATATCTTCTGATTGCCCATCCACCCAGCCATGGTGGCAAATCGACACCGAGAAGTTCAAGTGAGTTATATAGTGATGAGGTTGGATTGGTTATGCTAGCTTATCCTATTAACCTTTTGTAATAGAACCTTCTAATCACAAGTTTTGGGTTTAAATTTGATTATATTGAATTTGTATTGAATTTAGATTCATGAAGTCAGGAACAGCCACAGGAGCTAAAATTAGTTGGGTTTCATATAGCTAGATTAATTTTCTCTCTGTTACTTTTGGAATCAAATAGTGGGTTTTGGCATTGTTACTCTACATGAGTTGTGGTGCCTTCTATGCTCATAAATTGCTTCCCGCATGACTTAGATTATTTTATCCCCATGTTTGTAATGTTTTTGGGTTGTTGGAAATTCATACAGAGATGGATACGATGAAAGAGAGATTTTCAAAATTGTTGCTTGGCGAAGAATGTCAGGGTCTGGTGGAGGGGTCTGGATATGGCTATTTCAAATGCCATTAGTCAATTCCATTAATCTTTGTAAATGTCAATGTTGTTTTTATGTTGGGTTACCTTGTATCATTTTTTAGTTTAATACGATTTTTCTTGTTACAATAAGGTAATTGCTATTATCAGACAATAATAATAACAATAATATAATATGTATTATTTTTTATGTGTTTATGCAAAAGGGCAAAAAAAAAAAAAAGAAGTTCTGGTGGCATTTTCTGAAATGGACTTCAAAATTAAAAAAAAAAAAAAAACCTAAGGTAAATGGGAAATATATATATATTTCATCTTCTTAAAAATCAATTACTGGAGTAAAGGATTATCTAGGGGCTTAATAAAAATGAAGAAAAATTACAACTTCATTCTTAAAATTTAAGAAGCTAATTGCATATATCCATGTATGGGTTGTGACGACTGGGATTGAGCACTTGGCCGATAAACAGCTCGGTTCCAGTAATTTCTTCATTGATGACGAACAAGAAAGGGTGATCAGCCACAAAGTCGACTTGTGCTTTAATATCATTAGCAACCACAAAGTCTATCTTGCTCTCCTTGCGAGTAACATCACAAGCTTCAGTCATAGTCACAGCTGCAGCTTTTGTGCCATCTCTATTAACTTCAATGAAGGATTTATGGAGTAGTTTTGAAACATGTAGTCCCTCTCCCTCTGAACCCCGATCAGCTAATTCACAAGTAATGCCTTCAGGCAATGTGAAAAGTCCAGCAGCACTAATACTATTGACAACTTCCTCCTTTGCTTCAAAAGAATCAGAAGAAAGCTTAACCTCTGGAATTAACAGTTGATCCACTTTAACTCTCTTTTTTGGAAGATGACGTTTTACAAAGCCGGGTTCACTGCAAACCCTCTCAACCAAAGCAGGCAGCCCATGTTTTGATTCTGGAAGAAATAAGCACATGGAGAAACTCCTCCTGTCTAGACCGTCTCGATTGTAAAATAGCCTCAACACTTTGAACCCTTCAAAGACACTTAGATAGTGATGCTTCTCAATGCTGGTGGTCATGAACTTTGCCTCAACTGCTTTCCCATTGGAGAGGTGGAATACATAGTCTTTTGTTACTGAATCAAACTCTTGCTCCCAATGTCCATCGAAGTGTAAAGAGTTTGCGAGGATGAGGCTGGTTATGATGTTAACTGACCCAGGAGGAAGAAACTGTTTGATTAGCTCACTAGTCTTCTCTTCAGCCCATGAATTCACTTCAGTTCTCGCATTATCAGCATCACTCTCGAAATCAAATTGGTAATTCATAGAGGCCTTGCAAGTTGAAGTCCTGTCCATTAGTTTTTCAAAACAAGGCTTCATGACCCAGGAAGACTCGTCGACCCATAAACCATTGGAAAAAGACAAGCTGGGATAGGAGGACCAGGAGTCGGATTTGGGCTTGAGGAAAGAGAGCAACTGCATCAGGTAAGCAACTCTTTGATTCGGACCCCGCTGCGGCTAGTAAGCTCAGCACCACCTTGATGGACAGCGGTGAGTACACCATGTTCTTGTGTTTGCCTTGATCAGTCAACTGCTTCATGATTCGCAGCATGGCGGTGTGGGTTTCGTTGTCCATGGATTTTCTGAGATCCACTGTGTTTGTTGGTGTTGTTGCTGTGAGGTTATACTGATCATCATTGTTTGGGACCGCAGAGGTGCTCACACTACTTTTGGTGATGAAGGGAAAAAGGTTGTGGATGTTGTTGTTGTTATTGTTGTTTCTCTGAAGGTAGGTGAAACGAGAAGGGGAGTGGGGCAGAGGCCGTACCTTGAAGAAGAAAGATAGTGTTTGGCTTCCTGCACGTCGAATCGCCATGAGAGAGGCCATGTAAAACTGTTTTAGATCGAGAGATTTGATTAGCTAAAACCTTAAAGTGCCTCGTAGTCTCCTTTGCTGCATTCTTCTGTAAAGCCGTGGGTTGTTTTTGGGAAAAAAGAAGACTTGCCGCACAAGGGATTAAGTCCTATCTGTGTCTTGTTTTCTTGCTCGGCACTTCTTGTTTGTGCAAAGATTTTTGAACAAGAAAAAAAAAAAAAAAGACAAAGAGATAATTAAAATCCTTATTGCATGTGGCCAATTTTTTTTGGTAATATAAATATATTTCATAGTTAAAACATTATCATTCAGTTATTTAATTTGTTTTTATTTTTCAAATGTTGTAAACATACAATATTTTTAGGCATTGTGTAAAATGGTTTTTTTTTTTTTTTTTGGAGGTGATACTTGTGAGTTTATTGTGTAGAAATTTTCTATCTCGGATCCACTAGTGTTGATTGTTGTTAATGGCATGAATTCTTCATCTTGAATGTGTATTGCTAGTCGACTCTTTTTATAATACAAGAGATTTTTACCAACGCCACGAGTATAATGTAACTTCCAATGATATACAAATATGTGCACTTAATTCTAATAAAGTTTACAATTTTTTTAAAATAACTGTACACATGCCGCCGTACTACCAGATGGTCATGCCATACACATAATCAAGAAGCCCTATTTAGTCCAATATTGTCTCTTATACAACCAAATCCAACCGTGGTTATTATTCCATTCTCTTCAAGGGGAAAAGTTGAACTCTTAAACTCAAAGACTAAGAGAGTAAGTGGAATTGTATGGTAGAATTTTACTTGCTAGCTATGGATGGCAAGCTGCCCACAGAGTATCAAATGGGCAATAAATCATTCATGCTTACAATAAGGACTGTAATGAATGGACTGGTGGTGCTGAAAATTAGTTGAAAGCCCTCACGTTATAGGCAAAATTGTTTATTGCTGGTTTTAAAAGAAGTTGCTTTTTATCAAAATAAGAAATTTCTTAGTAAAGGCTACTCATTTATTGGAAGATATACACCCTTTAATGCTATGGCCTATAGGCCTTGTCTGGTACACCAGAAGGTAAAGGTGCTCTGAAAAGAAAAAACGTAGTTCCTCACTGAAATTACAATAAGTAATGAAACTAGCCCCTAACCAATCTTGACAATAACAAAGATGATCAGCACATAACTAAAGCCAAAATCATATGCTGATTTTATGCATGGAAACCATGAGAGAAGATTTGTCTAGCATGAGTCTGAGAAGGCATCATCTCAGATTCTCCAGGTATTTCTACATATCAAGTCATCAAGGAAACATAATATTATCCCTTCTACTCACTTTCTTCATCACTTTCCTCTAAGTTTAAGTGGTTCATATTCTTTTCAAGTGGTGGAAGCCCATCATCAGAATCGTAAGAGCCCTCATCTTCACTGCGAGAAGACACTCCTGCTCCTGTAGCAGAAAAAAAAAAATGATGAGATTAGCATACCTTTTCTCAAGTCTTAGTCTTCAACGATATGTTATTGTTCATTTCATAAAACACGTATGAGATGAGAAATTATGTAAGGAATACACCAGGACACAGATGGAAAAAAAAAAAAATGACCTGACCCCACAAAGTTAAGCAAAGGAATAAATTAAGGCCTTGGTATAAATTGATACAGGTATAAACGAGATTGACTACACTGTAATCTTCAATTACTGGTAGAAAAAAAAGATATTGAAGCAAATTTATACCATGAGTCAGTCGTAACCAGTTTGGGATTAATTAAACAGAGGAGTGAATGGATATTACTGATTTTTGTGAGTTGTGAATATATGTGCCATAAAACTTTTCATGATGTTTTCAACCAAACACCAGCCTGATGTTAAGATGGAAGAGCTGATGAACAGCAGGACAACCAAAGGACCAAAAATAGAAAAATCCATGAAAAGTGTAAAGGATTCAATAGAAATGCACGCTGACATTCTCAAGCAGAGTACAGATATTTGATGGGTTACAAGTTTGAGATATAGTTAGCAAGTTTCACCAATGGTGACAAAGACCAAATCAACAATATCACTTCAAACTTCAAAATGCACATTAATGATGCAGATCAAGCAATGGCTTGTCTTGTAAAGAGAACTTTCTCTCCATAAAACTAGAAAGTGACAGATACCTTCTACTTCTTTAGGAACCTCTGGAACTCGACTATTTTGTGAAAGCCAAGCATTTTGGACTGAAATAATATCAGCACTGTTTTCACATTTAGAGTATGCCCTTAGAAGTTCCCTGCATTGGTTAAAAGGGCCAATGGTCGAAACAGTGTTAGAGATATAAAATTCATGTACATTTGTATAGCTATATATACATTGAAAGTAATCTCAATCTCCCATGGGAAAGAATTTGGAGAGCAAAATGTAGTTTTCCGGACATTTTGCCCTCCAAATTCTAGAGATCCAGAATCATGTTGAGATGACATGAGGATGTTGCATGAACTTTAAGCAGTTGGATAGAGGAGTATTTCTGTCACCCAATCTAATTAGAAAACGTTAGTTGATCTAGATATTTTGTAGAACTCTTTTTTTTTTTTCTAAAGTTTGACTTCAGTCATAAATGACATTTGCTTTGTAAAAATTACATAACCATCTGCAACTGCAGGTGTGAGAGACTGAGAAAACAAATCCAAATTGAATAAAAGCCTAAGTCAATCTCAAAGGTCAAGCTAAAAAGGATATTGATTCAGTCCAGAGCAATTTTCTTAACTCAACCATACATTTAAGAGACAATGCTATCTAGTGGCCAAAAAAAATTCTAAGTCCACTATGGCTAATTGATATAGCTTGAATCTCTTACCTGGAGTATGCTTTTTGACAAACACAGTTCTATATTATGCCAAAGTAAATAAACAGTTTAATAAATGAACTGAAAACATACTTGTTGAGAGATAGGAAAGAATGACCCCATTTGAACTTTCCAAGCAACAAATTTGCAGTTTCCTCTTCCCCACTGTAAAATTGTATAAAAGACACATTTTAAAAAGTAATCATCAATCAAATGAATGTTTGGCAGATAGCATAAACTGTTGCCCAAAATAGACTATGTTCATTAACAAGGAGGTTGATGGAGATAAGTGATGCCACCCTTTAAAATTCTTTTTTTT
>QANT01001962.1:0-15553 GCA_003254885.1 Purshia tridentata | reverse complement strand
AGTGTTTACAGGCAGAACATGACATGTGGAATTTCCGTTCCTGATGCATCTTTGTATGATAAAGCTCGTCTTTCCCCTTTGTCTCTCAAGTATTTTGCCTTCTGTCTACGCCACGGCAACTATACTGTCACACTTCACTTTGCCGAAATTGCATACGGAGATGATGCACACTATACTAGTTTAAGGAAGCGCGTATTTGATGTATATATTCAGGTAATCTTCGATCTTGCATATATCCACACTTGGTTATGATAGCATCTTAAATGGAATCTGTATGTGAATCATATATAAGATGCTTGTTCAGACAAAATTCTATAAAGAATTTATAATCCTATACGAAAATTCTTTACTCATGAAAAATTTCTTATATATGATTAACATATACAAAGGAGTCTTATATAAAATCTCATTTGAATATGTTGTAAATGACCTAAGTTTGTATTCGAGAAGCATTCTTCTTATAATTAAGAAAAGGCTTATTATTGAATTTGGCTCCTGAAACACTCTTTATTTCACTTTGCCCCCTAAAAGTTAAATCTGCCCACTTTACCCCCCGAACTTTGGATCACAAGGATAAATGCACCCCACTTTGCTCCCTTGAACTCAACATCCTGTCTAGTTTTTATCTTAACTTCGGCCCGATTTTTGACTCATCATATTTTCATCAAAATCAGCAATTTCATACTCATTTTGAAGCCATGAATATTCTCTTTACAACTATATAAAAATCACTCAAAACGGAGCTCTAGAACTCTAGATAATGAATGAAGTTAAGGGTGTAAATGAGAGTGTTAAGTTCGAGAGGCAATGTGAGAGGATTTAACTTTCAGGAGTAAAGTAAAAATAAGAGTATGTTTCGAGAGGTAAATTCATTAATAAGCCTTAAGTAAATTAATTCATATGTTTCCGTTTTGTTCTCAATTTACAAATTAACCTGTGTGTTATATATGATATTCTAAATAATTTTAAATTTTGCAGGGTGATAGGAAACTAAATTATTTCAACATTAAAGATCAGGTGGGTGGTCCAGATCAACCAATTACAAAAACTTTTCCATCTGTACCTGTAACTAATGGTCTAATGGAGATCCACTTGTACTGGCCTGGAAAGGGGTCTACATATTTCTCAGACTATTATGAAGACGAACCAACTTTGAATGGACCTCTAATATCAGCGATTTCTGTGACTCCTGGTATTCTTTTTTTTTTTTTTTTTCCTCCTTCAAGTTCTTGCCAATATCCTTGGAACCTTAACCATATAAATTTTAGGCTTATTATTTGGTTTATCCTCTAAAAGTAATTCGAATTCTCACATTATCCCCTGATTTTTTTTTTTTTTGGTCTCACTTTACCTTTGAAACTAATTTTCATGTATTACTTTTTCCCTTGTTTACTACTTTTCTATTTCTACAAATATTGGAAATTAAAGAAAAATAGCTTTGGACTTAGAAAAATACATGGAAAATTCTTACGGACTCGTCTAGACTAGTACTAATTTACTATGGGGTCAAATTATAAATTGTTTCCAAAAATTATTTGGGGTTAAAATGTTAAGTCTTAAAATTTTAATATAGTCATAGTGAAAATTGGTAATATTATCTCATAGTATATTAGTGGTAGTCAAGACAAGTCCATAAAAATTTTTCGCGTATTTTCCTGAGTTTGGAGCTATTTTTATTAATTTCTAAAATTTGTAAAAATAAGAAATGGGGTAAAATCATACACGAAAATTTGTTTCTGGAGGTAAATTGAGATAAAAAAACCATCAGGGGTTAGTATAAGCATTCGAATTACTTTTAGGAAGTAAACCAAATAATAAACCTAAATTTTAAATACTATTTGAACTTTTTTACCAGTTGATGTGACATTTAATGTGACAGTTGCATATATACTAGTTATAGATAAGTGAGAGTAGGCTTCTCTCATGAGCACCTTGGTTAGGACTTGGTTTGGACTTTGATATTATAGGGCGATACATTATGTTCATTCTATATCAAAATGTGCCTATAAGCCATACATGATGTCTATCTTATACGAGAACGTCTTCATGCATGTATAGAATGGGCACCATGTATCGTCGTATAGAGATATTCAAGTATAAGATAAGTATTATGTATCGGTGAATAGTATCCGGGTCCAGACTAGGTTTTCACGACTCAGGTGTTCATATGAGAATTTTCTTTGGAGAGTGGGCCTTAATATAAATAAAAGCTAAAAACAAATACTACCTCCAAAACTATGCCCTATTTGACAATTTGCCCCCTAAACTAAAATATTTGATATTTTAGCCAAATAAACTCAATTCTGTTAATAACTTTATCCAAAAACAGTTAAAAAATCACTTTCTTCATTAGTAACATGGTATAGTTTGTGTTGGTATATGTAGTTAACTCTATAAATAAATGAAATACTATTACATAATTAAGCTAAGATAATAGTTGATAACTCTAGTATTATTGTATGATATTGTTTCCACTTATATTTAAGGCTCCAATTAAGGCTATAGGCAATGGCCATTTTCCTTAATTTTGTTCACATTAGCACAGATTAACTGAGTATCCACTTACTCTCATCCATGGATTTCAGACTTCAAAGTTGATGATGAGAAACTACATCCTTTATATATTGCATTGATTACGATAGCTTCAATCGTAATTGCTCTACCACTTTTAGTGGTTTTTGCTTGGTGGATGGGCTTGCTGGGAAGAACAAAGTTGCAAAGTGAGTCTATATGTGCTAAGTCAAATTAATTTACAGTGCATGATTTCATAACCCCCTTTACTACGTGAATTCCCTCTTTTTAATACACCAAATAGAAAGGCGTCTGAACATTTCTACTTGATGTTTGCTTGAAATAGAAATAAATATAGGTCAAGACAAACAAGCCACTCTCAAAGAATTAATAGCTGCTACCGGAAAATTTAGCGACAAAAAAGAAATTGGCAGCGGAGGATTTGGCAAAGTTTATGAGGTAAACTTTTCTGTCTTTTTAAACTATGGAAGTTTGGTTGATCGATTTTATTTTTTTTTGTTCTGATATAATTAAATATTAGTATGTTGCGAATATGTAGGCAAAATTGCAAGATCAGACTGTAGCTGTGAAGAGACTTTCCGCTCACTTTAGAGAAAGAATCAAAGAATTGAAAACTGAAATTTCCACCATAAGTGTTTTGAAACATAACAATCTCATTAAGTTGCTGCATGTTCATATTGAGAAAGACCTTCAGTTTCTGGTTTATGAATATATGGCAAACAGATCCCTTGCGGATGCCTTATTTGGTAATGTATTTTCAACATCTTGTTCTAGCTTTCAATAATAATTATTGTTTTTGTAACTTATGCCATGACATGATCCATTTAATGCATTTTGTGATATGATAAAAGAGTCATATAGTCTAATCCCAAGCTGGATCTTGATTCTTTGCAGTCTGTGCGTTTGGGAAAATCTAAACCATGTAATTAATCTAATGGTTAAAATATATGACTCCACCTTTACTTTTGTAAGAGAACAACTTTAAGAGACTTTGAGTCATTCAACAACTTTAAAAGAAAGGAGAAAGTTAAAAATAGAGAAGCATTAAATATGATTTTTAATGCATATATTGATCTTGATCCTCCAAAGCTTAGTTGCCCTTCTTGGGATCTTAAATCTTGACCTTCTTCAAAAAATTAGAAGCTCATTTTTCTTTGATGCATAATATAATGATTTTTCAACTATTTTGAAAGAATAGAAATTTATGTGATTGCATTGCAGACCCAAGATCCAAATTGAAACTTACTTGGGAAATTAGATATAACATTTGCTTGGGAATAGCAAGGGGTTTGGAGTATCTACACAACCATCCTAGACTAAAGATTGTTCATATGAATATCAAAGCTGCTAATATTCTTCTGGATGGGAATCTTGAGGCTAAGATATCAGACTTTGGATTGGCTAGTATATATCCCGAGGAAGATCAAGTTATGGTCATCAATAAAGAAGTTTCACAGTAAGTAGCAATTAATGAGCCCTGTGAACTTTCTAAACAGCTTGTTATGTTTGTTATGTTTCAGAGAAATTAAGTTTCTAAAGAGCTTCATGGTTATTTCTTTTTGTCACAGAGGATATACAGCGCCTGAGTATTTTCAAGGAAATGTAAGGAGTAAAGCTGATGTATACAGTTTTGGGGTCGTTGTACTTGAAATTGTTAGTGGAAAGAAAAATGTAAGCAAATCAAACCAGGAAACAGAGCTTCTTATAGACAAGGTAAGCAGACTTGACAGAATTGTGCCTTAATTTTGTGGTTAATTTCTTTTGTTTTGAACATTTAACTGACATTGTGTCATAATTAATCAAATGAAAGAACTGAGTTGAGTATCAAAATGAGAGTGTTTCTAGCTCAATGCTAATTTTATTTTGCATATATGCAGGCTCATAAAGCTCATGAAAAAGGAAAGCTCAAGGACTTGGTTGATAAAAATTTGGATACTTGCAACTATAAACAAGCCCTCACCATCTTAAATTTAGCGGTCAAGTGCACCAGTGTCGCCCGTAGTATGAGGCCTACAATGTCTGAAGTTGTGAGTGAGCTTCTTGGTAAAAACAATAATTGCGATTGTGAAAAAACCAAGACCAGTGAGGAATTCGCTAATGTTGGTTCTGCCACTTCAGCAGAATTGGCCTCAATAGCATCAACTTCATCTCCCCTTTTCAAAGGCACAGATATTGATTTGGAAAATATTTCTGTTGTCCCACCACAGAAATCTTAAGGAGAAGTCACCACTTGCACTACCCATCCAAGATTGGTGATAAGGCAACATAATGCATGTTTGGTATTTTGTTGATAGTGATACGACGTGGATATGGTACTTTAGTGTGTTTTAATTTTATTTTTTTCACGGTTTTTATATTTTTCATTTTGATTTGAAGTTTGGTAAGCCCTTTCTTTCTGTAAAATGCTGTATCAAAACTATGAAATTTGTGCTTAGAGTTATCATAAGATTCCCATTATGTTATTGTTCTTCAACTTGCACATTGTTAACAGAAGCAGGCAGCCCGGCAGGTCCTCTAAGTCTAACACCCACTTTACTCATGATCGAGCTACTTGAAAATCTAAAAAATGCTAAATGGATAAGCATTGGCTATGCCTACAACTATAAGAGATGTATAGCGAAATCATGCTCAAAATTGTTATAGAAAGGATCCTAAAATTGAAACTATTGTAGAGAGAATTGAAAATATATCTAATATATGGCATAGAGAAATAGAAAACTGAATTCTTATTAACTTCACCAAATAGCGCAATACTGATGGCTATTTATAGTTACAATTATTAAGGGTATTAGAGTACTTATACTTGTGCTTAGATAAGTGCACTTAGTGTGTAATATCATTCTGTTAATCATAAGTTATAGTTAGCATGGTTTCCTAGCTCTAGTTGGATTCCTTAATTTACTCACTTGTTAAGATGTATCTTTACTTGTCCAAGATTTTTATTTGTATAGAACTAAGAAAGCTTTGTTCACAAGATAAACCCTTGTATCATTCACAGGACCGTCCCTAAATGCCAAGGAAAATTCTACCGAAATTTCAATAGAACCTCTCCTGAAATTGCACTTAGCCAACTAGTTAAATCTTGAAGAAAAACACTTCTAACCATTTCACAAACCTTCTAACCCCAACCAAAGGATCTTAGACCCGTTTAAAATCCATATCTAACAAATTTTATTTATCCAACTCAAGCTTGATGAATTTAAGTTTACAACAAAGGTGTACTTAACCATCTTGAGGAAAATAAATTATGCCAAAATAATGATGAATTGAACTTGGAAACTAATGCATTGATGTGGTACGGCCCGACCACCGGTAACTTTAATACCCGGGGGAAAACATTGAAACCAAAACAAAGAAACATACACGTGAAATAACTCTGTGAGTGGACATAAATGTAAAAGTAAGCTTTTAAATTATTTAACCGTTAAAATTTTCTGAAATCAAGTTTACTCTAAGACCTATAGTCATTGTTTCAAATCTCAAAATTTTAACTCTTTTCGAAATGTTTTTTTAACTCACCAAAAATTAAATCAATAAATCAAGTATCCACTACTTTGAACAACTCATGAATGTAATATAAATGGCTTGGTTTTCAGATATTCCAAATATCTCATGGTCAAAACTCGATTAAAATCATAAAATAACTCAACACACAAAAATTTAGAATAAACCAAATATGTAAAATAAGAAGTGAGGTTTTCGTTTAAGTCCAATAAATACTTATGATTGAAATTTACACCCAGTCAATTACATACAAAACTTGCCATACAGGTGCAAAGCCATGAACTTGTTATTGTAGGGTCGTTAACTTGCCATACATGTGCAAAGTCATTGTTTGTCATACACATGTAGGGCCAATAATCTCGTCATACGTGCATGCAGAGTTGCCCCCAAGGGGCTAAGCATCCCGACATACGGCTCAAAGCCTATTTATGTGTCGGAATGAGTCCCAAAGACCTATCTAATTCGACAGCCTGAAAGGTATGCAAAGGGTGGTTTGAAACCACTTTCATTTATAACACTTAAATCCTTTTCACCATAGAAATGTTTTGATAACAAACCCAACACTTTCAATCCTCCTACCATAATACATAAATCGCATCCAAACAAATCAATCTTCCAATATCAAATCACTTCTAATATATATATATATCCACTCAAATATTTCTCCCTTTAATACAAAATATTGAATAAACCATATACATGAAATAAGAACTAGAATTCTTTCCAAAATCCACCAATTAAAATAAATCAACATGTAACTCTTATATTTTTAAAACTCATTCAAGAAATTATTTGAATTTTATTTAAATCTAACTCCAATCATCAATTTTGAAACCAATTTCAAAATAAGAATATGATTTAATAATTGAAATTTGATAAACTTATTGAAAACAAAGTCCACTCACAGTACTAGCCAAGCTTGCTCAATTCTCTTCAGAATTGTCCTTGAATTCGAGTTGACGATAACTCCTATACAATAATAATTGAAACATTGAATTTGGCTCAGTTCCACCATAAATTTAACGCGAATGTGTGAATCAAGACACTTCGGTCAACCTTTCTAATTTTCAACTGTAAATTTCTAAATTCCATTGCCGCCCATAAACTCAAATCTAATATAAATTCTTCTTGGCTCAAAATCTAACAACACCTGTCTTGTCCCAAAATTGGGCCTAGGAGATTTGAGACAAGACAGCTGCCACGTTGATGAATTTTTTTTTTTCCTTTTTCCATTAATGCTAAGGCGTACACTTAACTTCCCCAATGTGTAAACAGTTGGGAAAAATGTAGGTACCGAAGGAAATGATTTGTGAACCCAAATCAAGCCTCGAAATTTTAAAATCTTTAGTAAGAAGTAGGCCCTTTATTCAAAAACAATTTGAAAACAAGCTCCTTTTTAGAATTTAAAAGTTTGTGAGAGTTTAAGAAATCTTTCAAAAACAAGAGTTTCAGAAAGTCCTGTAAAATAAAATAATTTGTTACAAATTTAAATACGAGCCAAAAGAAACAACAAAGGAGTTCAAATAACGGGTGAGGTAAAACTTAGTATGCGGAACAAGTTACCCACTCAATAATTGGAAGATCCTTCTCCTCACTCGTTAGTTCGTGGAGTGAGGCCATTGGTGAATCAGGGTTAGAAACATTGGATAATAACGCCGTCCTTTACTCTCTCTAAATTAGTATCTAGGGTATCTACAAAAGAGTCTGTGTAGAGGTGAGCATCACAAAAGCAACTGATCCTTTGCTCATCACCCCAAAACTTTTCACTTGCAATAAGGTACTTGATACTAAAACTAAGAATTTTGAGAAAACACGCGTAGGAAAAATGTTAAGTCAATCACAAAGATCATGTCGATATATTCCTTGAGTTTCTAATCTTACGTAACAACTAAACAGAGAAAGTAAAAAGGAACAAGTCCTCAATCAAACACCAAAACATTTAATAACACAATCAAATAATTATTTCCAAAATATGCATGAGTTCAGATCAATTTATTAATCAATATTCTCAAATAAATTCATGCATGATTATGCAATGTGAATAGTTTCATGCAGCTCTTTTGTTTGTTAAGTGGTGTGACTTACTATGTCATGTTCTTTGCATTTATGGATTTCACCAGAAAATTACAAAGCCATGTCTGAGGATTGATTTTATTAAGTAGGGGTAGAAATGTAATTTCAAGGATGTTTGACAGGACCCTCCCCGAATTCCACCCTGGAACCCGGAGTGATCCTGCGGGCATCCAATATCAAGGAAAATCCTACCCAAATTTTGGCAAAATCTCCCCTGAAATTGGACGAACCCTTTTTCTCCACGAGACCTGCAAATGCGCTTCTAAGTTCCACAGCTCCTCTACCACAACCAAAAGGGGTCTCCGACCCAAATTCCAAAACCAATCAATTTCCTTTTTCACTAAAATTACCGAGCGGTGCAACAAACTTTACTATAGAAAATAAAATACAAAGAAAACGAATTCCTACGGCTTCACAACTTTATAATAATGCCTCGACGTCTTTGGCTCGACCGTTCCACCGCTACAACCTGGGGGAAAATTGAAATAACAACAAAGATAAAGCTAATGAGTTAACTCAGTGAGTGGACATAAACCAAAAATAAGCATTTATAAACTTTTACTTTCAAGCTCTTTAAAATTTCGCAACCTTTCTTTGAAATCTCCCAGTTTTAAAATACTACGTAAAATCCATTGGTGCCTCTATACGAAATAATATTTTAAAATTCATTTCGACATTATTTGAAAATCATCAAAACTAATCAAACTGACCATCATGAAATCCGAACTGAAAGTTCATAATCTTTGAAAATTTGCTTATGAAATCAATATAACGATAAACACGCTCACCCAAACAGTTACCCACCGAACCTGCCGTACATGCGTAGGGCCCACAACCTGCCGTACGCATGCAGGGCCAATAATCCTGCCGTACATGCGCAGGGCTCTACAACCTGCCGTACGCATGCAGGGCCAATATCCTGCCATACATGTGCAAAGCCAGGGTCTGTCATACACATGCAGGGCCAATATCCTGCCGTACGTGCACGCAGGGCCGCCCCCAAGGGGCAAGGCATCCTGACACACCGCCCAAAGCCTATTTGTGTGCCGTGATGGGTCCCAAAGACCTATATAATTCGATAACCTGAAGGGTACTGCAAAGGGTGGTTTGAAAATCCTTTTCCCATAAATTCCTTTTTACTCATAAAACATATAACCTTTCCAAAACTGGGAAATCATTAAACCAACGACTATAAAATCCTTTTCAGTAACCAAATCCTTGGTACAAAACCCATTGAAATCCAGTATTTTCTCAAACTCAAACATGAAAACATTTTAAATTCCTTTTTGTCTCGCCGAAGCATGAAATCCAAAGTAACTTAATATCCAGAATTCAAATCAACACTTATTTAAGAAATCAGAAAGCCAAACTCATGAACCAAATATATTTCTAATTTAAATAAATCACGGCTCAAATAACTCAAAATATAATTGTGAATTAAATCATTAATTTCATAAAAGTAGTTTAGGAAACGAAGTCCACTCACAGAGATAGCCTAGCCTTGGTCTCCGGCTGGATCGTCTCTAGGCTTGGGAGTGTCGCCTAATACAAGAACGACAATACGTTAGAATACTATTCAATTTACGATCGTAAAAACACGTGCACATTCTAGGCCTTACGCTCCAAAATTCTAAATTTAATTATAACCCAACTTAATTTCCTTCTCGACTCAAAACCCATGCCGCTAGCTTATTTTTAATCTAGTAATTTCCTCAATTAACCTCCATTCTACCAACTTAACCGAGGATCGTTCGGGTGTCGTTTCGACAATCCAAAAAGTGTCCAATTCGCCCCAAACTCACTATTTCTCCGATTTCCTTCAAACCAATTATTCTAAACCTCAATAGATCGTTCCTAAAGATGAAAATTACGCCCAATTTCAATTAAATCACCAAGAACACCTTAAATTTCTAGAAATCCCAAAATGGACCTAACCATCAACTACCCAATTTCTAATTTCCTCCATAATTTCTCAAATTTCTCGTTCCAAACTTCGATTATATGTTCCTAATGACGGAGATCACCCACAACATTACACAATTTGAATTAATTTTGGAAATCTAAGCCAAACCCGAAATGGGCATAAACCCCATTTTCCCCAACTTTCCAATTTCTTTCAAATTCCTCAAAATTCCTTGTGCTAATCCTCAATTGGAAGTTCCTAAGAGTGATTAATGTCCAAAAATAACTCAAAACACCACCAAATCTTAGTTTTCCAAGAGAACCCGAAATGGGTGTGTAACTCCAAAAATTGATAAACAAAAATACTTAAATTTAGAAGACAATACCTTAGGGGAAAGGAAGCACACGAAGAGGGGAGTAAAACCCACTAAGAATCCGACCCAAACAGGGCCGGAAATGGCCGGAATCGACGAAGAATGATGGCGGTGGCGCGACTGTAACTGGACTGCTGCGTCTTCAAGGCTGATCGGAATGATGATCTGAGACTACCAGTGGAAAGACATCGTCGATAGCTTTCCAACGATACCAAGATCGCCAGAATCGGACATCAAACGAAGAAGTTATGGCCATTCAAAGTTTGGCCTTGAAGAGAGGAGGAGGAGAGAGAGA
Source organism: Purshia tridentata (assembly GCA_003254885.1). Classification (NCBI taxonomy): domain Eukaryota; kingdom Viridiplantae; phylum Streptophyta; class Magnoliopsida; order Rosales; family Rosaceae; genus Purshia; species Purshia tridentata. The sequence continues at coordinate 4,873 of QANT01001962.1, read as the reverse complement.
AGAGTGAGTGTGCGGGAGAGAGGGGGAAAGGAGAGAGAAATAAAAGGGGGAAAAGGAGATTCCAGAAATTTCTGGAATTTTAAACCCATTTTAACGAAATTATAAGTTTGTCCCTCACTTTGAACCTCCATATTTTTCAAACCGTAACTCCAAATGATGCATGCTACGTGTCTACGAACTCGTGGAGTCGAGCTCTACGCAACCATGTCAAATTAAACTCTAAAATCCAAGCAATTTAAAAAGTCAACTTTGAGCTCTTTTATCACGTTTATAACTTTTTAACCGTAACTCTAAATAACCCATGCCGCGTGTCAATGAACTCGTGAGCTGAAGACCTTCCTAACGGACCCAAAGTCAAAGCTAAAATCTTTTTAGAACCAAAAGTCAACGTTGGGCCCTATTATAATGTACTTAAAAGGTACGGGTCGTTACAATGTTACAGTCTAACAATAGTAAACTAGTTAGCATGTTGTTTCGACATAAAAATATTTTCGCGGCACGTGTCAACTGGTGCCACATGTCAGCGAGTTTGCGGGCGTGCCATCACTGAGAAGTGGAATGAAAAACAGGAGATTTTGTCCGCCTTGCGCTACTAGCCAGAGCAAGATCAAACGATTATGGACTATGGGGAAAACTTGTTTCCATAAGTTGCGGTTTGTTTTGCCTAAATGATATAGGACTTTAGTTTAAAAGGGTGTTCATGGGGGAAAATTGGTGATTTGAGTTAAAGCTTAGAAGAAATAACAGAAAAATAAAGAACTAAGCCATGGAAGAGACAAAAATGGCTTTCAACCGTTAGAATAGTTATTCTTGCTCATTTTGTAGCTCAATTTCTAGTATTTAATTCTTTGAAAAATTGGGAGAAAAACAACCGTGGATCTCACAAAAACAACAACTGTATTTAAAGTTGGTAATTGTAGAAAATAAATAACAACACTAAATGAAGAAAGATAATGGAAATGGAGTGGATTTAATTGCTATTTGGATTTGGATCTACATGTTTGAGAAAGAATACNAATATAGCTATAAATGCAGAAATAGAGAACAATGGACTTTTCTTAAACGTAAGAGTAAAGAAAGACAAAAAGAACAATTTTGGCTTGATGCAGAGAATAATCAGAAAATGTTTGTTATTTCTGGGATTTTTGGTTTTTGTGGTGGGTTGTTGATTGTCCTATCTTCAGTGTGTAATGATGCTTTTATAGGCTTTATTCTAGCTGCTAGGGTTTTGCAAAAACTTGCCATGTGTAAAGCGAATTTTCCTTCCCTTGTACCCCTTTGAATGACTATCATATGTCCCTTTATAGCCCACCACAGCCTGTCATGGTCAGAACATGTTTGGTATGTTTCACTTTATGACGTCAGTGAGGATAGGGGACCTTGGCGTCTATTATGGTAAGAAACCAACTTCGGCTCTAGTCATTTACCTCGGCTAAAGTTAGCCAGGTCTTTTTGGTGCTTAATTTACAACCTTTGTTGAGCTTTACGTAAAGACATGTAGCAATATTTTGGCGTGGGTCCAATAGTGCCCCCCAAGTCAGAGTACTTCGGCCTAACTATGTCAGCCGAAAGTATGAAGACTTGTCGTTGGTTGAATAAAACTTCCTAACTTATCAGATGTCATTTCTTAGGGTTGTGCCACGTGTTATACAAAGTAAAAAGTAGCCTGGAATTTATTACCATGCCCCCCAAGTCTGAGTACTTCGGCCTAACTATGTCCGCCGAAAGTATGAAGACTTGTTGTTGGTTGAATAAGGTAGGTAGCAGTCACTTCCTAACTTATTAGATGACGTTTCTTAGGTTTGTGCCACATGTTTTACAAAAGCAAAAGGTAGCCTAGATTTTATTACCAAACAGTGTAACACCAATTAAATAATCCCCTTTAAATAACCGAGATTGGAAATCCAATGGGTAAGTGAGCCTTGTGATCTTCTTAAAACAATCCCAAGTCTGCTTTTTGCCTTGAAAATATGCGACGCTGTTGTTTCATCATTATGTCCTTTCAAAAAATTTCAAAATAAAAATGCACTTTTCAAATATAACCCTAGATCACTTTTATTATTCTCTAAAACTTTTTGCGAAATTTTCAAAGTCTTTCTTCAACAACCTTCAAGAATGCTCTGAAGAACTCATCAAAGAAACCAATTCTTCCCAAGAAACGCCTTCGCCTTCAGACTTCAGTTACAGCCTTGCCATTGAGAGATAAGTTCTTAATCCTGAATCTTTTGTTAATTTTCTCAACTTGCTTCTTGGCTTTCTGTTTGGAGAAGAACCTTATAGAAAAAGCCAGAACAAACCCCTTTCTCTTTTTCGAACCAAACAAATCTAATATCTTTTTCTTCACCTGTAAACGGAAAGAAACCCAAATACCAAAAATGGCTTCTGCTTCAAAGAAACCCGATAGCCTTAACTCTACCATTGAAAGCCAAGCCTGAAGTTTCCTTGTTGCCATCTGGGTAGTCAATGGGATAGAGGATAAAGATCAAAATGTTGTTGCAGACATTTCTGGAGAATTTGGAAATGATACTACTCTTCAGGCCTTGAGGCTGAGATATGTGGAAGGGATGACTCCAACCGTTCTACCCATATACTCAAACTACAAAACAAGAATTCACAAATCCACTTTCTTCACTTGCAATGGGGCACGGAAATATTGGATGAACAAAACCCCACAAGCACTCTGGCTGAAGGTGCATGACGAATGGTTCGAGTGAGTTCATGTAGGGATCTACGATGCCATTATGTTGTCTACTGTTAATATAACATGCGATCGGCCCTTCCCTGTTGCGATGCTCTTCTTTTTGGTCGAGCATGACCAATACCATGCTACTTCGGTTTCGGGCTCTTACTCCAACTGTTCTGGATATGGCAGCCATCTTCGACCTTCCCCCCTTGGGTGTCGATATTACCCACTTCTGAGTGATATTGATGACCCTAATCACCTGCCTTCAGAACTCTCAAGGTGAATTGGAGGAGAACATTTTCAAAGGATGCTTAAGCTGACAAGAATGTTGGCAATTACAGCTCCTTTTATGCAAAATATTGGCCAGAAGATGTTACAGTGCTACCTTTGAAGCTGGCTAAAATGACCTCTAAAGAGCATGCTGGCCTCTGGGATGGAACTAGTGACAGGACTGACCTCGAATTCCACCCTGGAACTGTAACACCCCGCACCTTTCAAAGGTTGTTTTGAAAAGTTTTTAAAAGATTTTCGGGATTTTACTGGAAAAGTAAAACGTTTTGAAGGTTTTCAAATTTTAAAGTTTGACTTTTAAAGTTGGGCAAAAAGTTGACTTTTTGTTCGGGAGGCTTTTCGCGTTGACTTTGGGTTCGTTGGAAAGGTCTCGTCCTCACGAGTTCGTAGACACGTAGCACGCGTCGAACGGAGCTACGGTTTGAAAGTTACGGACGTGTGAAGGGAGGGGCAAGGTTGTAATTTTGGAAAAGTTGGATTTTTAAAAGGGGGCACAGAACCCCAGAAAATCACAGTTTCTCTCTCCTCTCTCCTGACGCGTCTCTCTCTCTCTCTCGCGACACTCAGCCCAGCCGCGCCTTTCGCCGGCGCGTGGGGGCGCGTCCGGCGACGGGCCGGCCTAGTTTTTGGCTCGCCATGCTCGCGCCGCCTCCCTCTTCCCTTCGGTGGTGGCGCCTCCTCCCGAAACAGCCCGGAAAGAGAGAATCCAAGCGTGCACAGTCGGCGTCACGGCGGCGATCTCGGCGTTTCCGGCGACGACGCGACCTCCCACCTGCCCAGATCTCTTCCTCTCGTCGAGCCCAGCGTGTTGGTGGGTTCGATTGACCCGTGGGACCGCCGTGGACGGCGGATCGAGTGTGGGTGTGCCGCCGGCTTTCCGGCCAGTTTTCCTCCTTTTCCGGCCACTTTTGGCCATCGACCCAGGTTCGAGAATCGATCCCCTCGATCTCCTCTACGTCCCTGTGTAGTTCGTTTAAGCTAAACGTGACTTTCGTTTTTGGCAGTTGACCGCCTGTTGACCGTCGTGGGACTCGCTGCGTGTGACGGTTCCAGCGACCGTTTTCTGTGTTTTTGGCCTCGGGCCAACTACCCGAGCTTGTGGGTGAGCTTCTCGCACTTTCCGTGTGTTTTCCGAGGGTCGGGCAGCCACCGTGCATGGTGGTTCCCGCCCGTTTCCGTGATTTTTGGTTGGGTTGTGAAACTTGCTTGTTTTGGTTGGGCTGTCTGGTCTTAACAGGTACGCATGGCGCGGGAATTTGTATTCCCGAGGCCGTTGTGCTGCCGGATTTTGGAATCCGAGCAAAGGAGCCACGAAGGACACGAAGGGCAGTTTAGTCTTTTCGCGCGGTCACAGTGAGTGAACCTAAGTTCAACTAATTTCCAGTTCAGTTGCTTGTTTGATTGTTGTGCTTGTTTGACTGATTGCTGTTTGCTAGTTAAGAGGTTACGGAACTAGGATTGGGGATCTCGAGGATTTAGGGATTAAGGAAGAGATCGGAGTATCAGTGGTTTTAATTGAGGATGTAGTGGATTCTAAAGGTTGATTGAGGATTCTAAGTCATGGAAGGATCTAGTTGGATCCCACGTAAGGATTTGGTGGATTGTTCGAGGTGATTTTTCAGTTAGAGGTTTAATTGAGGATATTTAGGGATTAAGGATCACAAAGGATTTGATCGGTTTAGAGGATTTGGTGATCAGGTTAAGGTTTATGATCTGTGAATTGTGGTTTGATTGTGCTTGAGGCATTAAAATGGATTGTGATTGATTATTAATTTGAGTTTAATTTGAGGTTTACAGTAGTTTCACTCATACGAGCTCTAGTGAGCTTACCGGGTTGTGTTTAAACCTGGTGCACCTATGGTTGGGTGCAGGGTTTGGTTTTGCAGGCTTGCAGGCTGA
>QANT01001961.1:0-13908 GCA_003254885.1 Purshia tridentata | reverse complement strand
AGTTAATAGTTATAGAATTTACTTTAGGCCCTTAGGCTAGGGTATATAAATAAATAATATAAAGGTTAAAAAAAAAAAAATTTTAAAAGTGTTATAAATCTATATTATAGGGTATATATTAAAAATATATAAACATTTTTTTTTTTGGCATAGGTCCGGTCCGGTTCGGTCTACCGGGTGTAAAAATTTTAGAGACAGGTTCCGGACCGGAATTGGCCGGTTCGGTCTATAGACCGGAAGTCCGGTCTCGGTCAATGGTCGGTTCAGTTTTTTTCGGTTTCGGTCTTGTCGGTTTCGGTTCGGTTTCCGGTTTTCCGGTCAAACCGGCCCACCCCTACATATATGTGCCAAGTATCAAGCAGTGAGCAATTCCTCAACTAGGCCTACAAGAAAGCAAATGCCAATCACCATTTTGATTGCATTTACTGTGACTTAGCTTATATATATACATATATGTGCCAAGTATCAAGCAGTGAGCAATTAAATTTAATGGGCTTGGTTTCAATGCTAACATGCCCATTATAATTAAAAAAAAAATGTCAATTAATTAATAATTGACACAAAATAATTAGTGGGCACATATAAATCTATATACACTGAGTTTAGAGAAAACCGGTGATAAAATGAGAAAAATACACTATTCGTCTACTTACTTTAACCATTTTTCCAAGTTAGTCCACAATCTTTTTTCCGTCCCACTATAGTCCAATATCTAATTGACATGTCCCAAATTGGTCCATTCCGTTAATTTTGAGCCAACGGCCGTTTGTTTCTATCACGTGCCTAACATGTGGGCTTTTTTGGAGGGCTATTTGGTTTTTTCCTAAGAGATTAAAAGATCAAAAGGTGTCAAACAAAAAAATGAAGTTTTTTTTTGCTTCTATCCCCCTCTTTTCCCTTTCTTCTTCTTCCCCAAACCCCCTGAACCCCTTCTGCAATGACCACACTACACCCCCCCTTTCTTTTCCCCTCCTCCCAAGGGGGCCTAGCCTTTTGTCATTGCCAGCTGATTTATCAAGTGGCAACAACACAAAAATTGGATGTTTTCATAAAATTGGATTTCAACAAAACAACAGAAAATCATGGGCTCTATCAAACTGAAATAATTAACATTGTAGTATGTCATGAACACTTATTGGAAACAAATACCTTGAGACCTGGTTAAACTTACTAGCAAAATCAAAGAGCAAGCAAATAGTCAAGCATTTCACCGTCCACTACAAATCTTAGAGTTGGAGGTACCAGTAATTTAAAAAAAAAACAAGAAAATCACATAAATACAACAAAATTCCACAGAATTAATCATAGATATCCATAATACTTGAGTACAAAATATATTGTATACAACAAAAATTATGTGTTTAGATATATAAACCGACTACCCAGAGTAGACATAGAGCTCACACAAGTACAAGAAACACAATTAACTTAGAGAAAAATGATCATTCTGCTTTTGGTTCTCCATAGTTTATGTGTCCATACTAGTTTTCTAATTATCTAACAACTTCAATTGCATGGTTTTGGCTTTTGAACTCAAAGCTGAAAGAGACTAAAACATGTGCCCTCATAATTTTGCATTTCCATGATTCCAATGAACAAAAGCAAACGCTAATTACAGCCATGCCTAGGCTTTTCATATGGCCTAGTATATGGCCTATTGCACTGAGACTGCCTCCTTCTGGTGGTAGTCATAAACCCAGAACCCAGCAACCTCGGCGAAATCGAGGCGAGACAAAACCGATCGCAGTAGTGGTCATCGGCCTTTTTCCAACCACTTCTCAGTACTGGACCTGGTCTTTGTTTCCCTTGCCATGGGAGTTTTTCTCTGCCTTATCTTGCCCCAGTGACCACCCACGACAGTGAAACGAAGAAAAACCCGATCTGGAAGGGAGGGACAGATCTGGGTGGGCAGGGAGGGAAAAAGGAACAAAGAGAAAACGTGAGAAAGATGACAGGTGGAGAGGGGGAGTGACATTAGACGGCCAGTGGTGACAAGAGGCTGGGCCTGCTAAGTAGGTGGGGGAGGACGGGGTCGTTGCAAAAGGGTTGGAGTTTGGGGAAGAAGAAGAAAGGGAAAGTACAATTTTTTCTTTCATTTTTCGATTTGACACCTTTTTTATTTTTGCCGGAAAAGACCAAATAACCCTTAGAAAAAGCTCACGTGTTGGGCACATGACAAAAACAAATGGTCGTTAGTCCAAAATTGATGGAATGGACTAACTTGGGATACGCCAATTAGATACTGGACTATAGTGGGACAAAAAAAAAGATCGTAAACCAACTTGAGAAAATAGTTAAAGTAAGTGGACCAATGATGTATTTTACTCTATTAATTAGATACGTAGAGCTAACAATATCTAGGTAGAGATCTAGTGACAGATTGTAACACCCCGTACCTTCCAAAGTTATTTTGAAAAGCTTTTTAAAGGTTTTCGGGATTTTATTTGAAAAGTAAAACGTTTTGGGCGTTTTTCTAATTTTAAGTTGATTTTAAACTTGGGGCAAAAGTTGACTTTTTGTTCAGGAGAACTTTTGGTTTTGACTTTGGGTTCGTTAGAAAGGTCTCGTTCTCACGAGTTCGTAGACACGAAGCACGCGTCAAACGGAGCTACGTTTTGGAAGTTACGGACGTGGGAAGAGAGGGGCAAACTTGTAATTTTGGAAAAGTTGATTTTTAAAAAGGCACAGAAACCCAGATTTTCATCACTTTCTCTCTTCTCTCTCCCGAAGCCTCTCCCTCTCTCTCGCGACTCTCTCTCCCAGCCACACCTTCCATCGATGCGTGAGGGCGCGTCCAGCGATGGCTGGGCTCGGGCTTTAGCTTGCCGAGCTCGCCTCTCTCCCCTCTTCCTTCCCTTGGTGGCGCCTCCTCCTGAAACAGCTCGAAATGAGAAACCAGTTCGTGCACAGTGAGAGTCGCGACGGCGATCGCGGCGTTTCCGGCAATGACGAGGCCAAGCGACCGCCCAGATCTTCTCTCCTCGTTGAGCCCAGTGTGTTGGTGTGCTCATATCGTCCATTGGACCGCCGTGGACGGCGGATCGAACGTGAGTGTGCCGACGGCTTCTTCGGCCGTTTTCTTCCTTTTTCGGCCACTTTTGGTCGTNTCCAGCCACTTTTGGTCGTCGACCTAGGTTTGAGAATCGATCCACTTAACGTACTCTATGTGCCTGTGTAGTTCGTTTTTGCTAAACGAGAGTTTCAGTTTTCATGCAGTTGACCATCATTGACCACCGTGGGTCCTGCCACGTGTGGTGGTTCCAGAGACCTGCTTTGCTGGTTTTTGGCCTCGAGCCCATCACCCGAACCTGTGGGTGAGTTTTCTTGGTTTTGTGGTTGTTTTCAAGGGCCAGGCAGCCACCGTGCGTGGTGGTTTTGTGAACCTTGTTGTGTTGTTTGTTGGTTGTTTGGTCTTAACAGGTACTCGGTACGAGAATTTGTATTTCCGATGCCGTTGTGTTGTCGAATTTTGGAATCCGTGCAAAGGAGCCACGAAGGACACGAAGGGCAGTTCGGTCTTTTCGCGTGGTCACAGTGAGTGAAATTAGTTCAGTTTTGTGAGTGATTTAAGTTTAGTTAATTTCAGTTCAGTTACTTGCTTGTCTGGTGTGCTTGTTTGATTGTTGCTGTTTGCTAGTTAAGGGGGTACAGAATTAGGTTTGGAACTCCCGGTAGTTTAAAGGTCATTTGAGGTGATGATTAAGGATTAAGTGAGATTGAGCATCAGTGGGTTTTAATTGAGGATTAAGTTGGTTCTAAAGGATGCTCGAGGATTCTAAGTTATTGAAGGATCTAGTTGGATCCCAAGTAAGGATCTTATGGATTGTTTCGATGTGATTTTCAGTTTAGAGGTTAAACTGAGGATATTTGAGGTATTACGGATCACAGTGAATTTGATTGGTCTGGAGGATTGGTGATCCAGTCAAGGATTGTGATCCCTGGTTTGTGGTTTGACTGTGATTTGAGGCTTAAGGTGGTTCTTTATTTGATTATTTTACTGATTTTCTAATTTGAGGTTTCCAGTTAATTTTCACTCATACGAACTCTAGTGAGCTTACCGGGTTTGTGTTTAAACCCGGTACACCTGTGGTTGGGTGTAGGGTTTGTTTTGCAGGTTAAGTAGGCTGAGGAGACAGTGTAGAGAAAACGAGGCAGTGAGACCAGCAGCATTTCAGAACTTGGTTTTACAGTTTGATTTTCATGTAAAAGGTTTTACAGCTTGGTTTTATAAATGTGTTTTTGTAAATTACAATTGTTTTTTTTTATAAATTATTTAATATTCATGGTTCATAGTTTAAAGAAAAGGGCCCACAGTTTCAGGAAACAGTTTTTAGTTTCAGTTGTTTTTCACATGCCCGAGGGTCGGGGCGTGACAGCTAAGCCCCAAAAAAACCAAATACTAACCACAGACAGACTTAGTCAAGCCATTACGATCAACCTCAAATAAGCAAATAGCAAAAGGGGGCTTATTCAATTGATATGTAAGTATGTTATATGTATGTAAATTTGTAACTATAAGTTATATATGATTATATAGAACTATGTATTTTGTTATATATATATATATATATTTAATTATATAATTATATAATTTTTTATAGGATAAAAATTCAGGTCTAATTTAGGCCTTTTTTCGGGTTTTAGGTCGGGCTTCAGGTGGGCCTTGGGCTTCAAGGGGTCCAAGCCCAGTCCAAGGGACTTTCGAGCCGAGTCGGAAAGGCCCAAATTTTGGGCCTAATGGAGCTTTGGGCCCAATGGGTGACGCAGGCTTCAGGTGTACTTCAGACCTTGATCTTTTTGGTGATACTTAGAAAAATAAACTGATGGGAACTTGCAGAAAAGGTGAAGAAGAAAAAATACCGCCACATAATTATTATCATGACTTAGATACTTAATAACAAAAATAAAAATCTTGTGGCTGATATTTTTGTCCTCACCTTTTTCATATGAAAACTTCCCCAAGAGAGAAATTCCCATGAACTAATTAATTAGTTGAGCAAATTACACAACCAATTTTTATTTATTCAAATATAGCCCATTCACATAACCTGATTTATTTCTAATTTGGTGAGTCTAGTATGTCGTCTTTAACATGTTAGTTGGAAGGTGGCTTCAACAACAATCTACCAAGTGTCAAATTTGATGGCTGAGTTTATGGCATATTCATATCGTGGCTTTTTAAGGATAAGAACCAATAGCTTGACGACAGTTGGCTCATTCGGTAGAGCGGAGGACCGTAGTTTTAAACCTTCTGCTGGCTCATGTGTGTGTATATATATATATATATATACGCATAAATATAAAAATAAATTAATATTTTACTATTAGAGAATATGACATATATATTACCTTAACACACTTTTAATTTGCACTCATTAGTTAATCAAAATTTTATTTCAGTTCTTCTAAGAGTGTTGTTCACTTGGTGCATGCATGGAATTCTCTAGAAGATTCCAATTGGTTTGTCGTATGTGGAGCAAAACCTTGTAAGAATCAACTGGAATAAACCACATGTCATTAGGAGTCATGATGACTTAATTGCTATAGAACAAGCAATAGGATTCCTAAATGAATATAAGACAGTATCCATGTAGTATTAGGATTAATCAAAGGGTACCAAATACCTGTTTGTACAAGATATTAATTAAGTCAAAGTCCTTATTATAGTCAAATTAGGATTGGATTGCCAACGCCTTAATGGGAGGCATTGGGAGTCTGTTTCAATAGATATATAAAGGCACAGGTCCCTGACTAATTGATCATTCTAAGCAATTCGTTGTTCTGTCCCATTGGTGACCTGCTATTAAGGATCAAGTTGGTCAGAAGACTTGTGCTGCTGCACAGATACTGGACACTGTCGAACAGATACTGAAAGCGACGAACAGATACTGGACATTGTCGAACAGATACTGAAAGCGTTGACATGGCTTCTAATGGTTAGTCTTGTGTGAAGCTGATGTATTGTGTGGTCTTATTGCAGGTTATTGGGATTAGTTAGATGTGCTCGTTATATTTATAAACTTACAAACCTTTGTCAAACTATTTTCGAAGACGCATGCACTTTGTCCATGGAATCGTGTTCTGAAAGACCATTGCATTGTAGTATTTTATTCTTTTGCAGTACATGCACTACAAAGTGTATCTCTAGCTAGCTACCACCAACTTAATTAGATTCTTAATTAATTATTGGCCTTAGGGGTGTGCATTTTTACTGTAAAATCGCAGGATCGAACCAAATCGCCCCTAAAAAAATGTAAAAAACTATGTTGACTTTTTTGGTCAAACACCATTATAAGAACCCAACCAAATCGCTCCTAATGGGTGTAGGTGCCGGTTTTACACCTAATAAAACCAAGTCGAACCAAACCGCACTGTAAATATATATATGTAAAATTATAATTTTATAAATATATTTATGATTTATATATGATTTTAACTTAAAAAGTGACAAAAAAAGGTTTAAGATTTTTAATTTTCTATAATAGAGTAAACAAAAAGAAAAACCCCTATATTATGTAAAATATATGTGTATAATGTATTAAATTATAAAGTATAAACTTTAAACATATATATTCAAATAATAAAATATAAGGTATCATATTCATATAGGCTATAATGCATATGGCTTAGGAAATTAGGAATCTAAAGTCTTTGCCATTTAAAGTTTAAACTATAGGATATACCCTAAACAAAATTACTAATCTCAGTTATCTATATTCTATGATATGACAAATATGTATAAAAAATTAATTACATAACATATTATGTAAACAATATTACATAATTTTAGAATATTACACAGTAATACCGAATCAAACCATAATTATATAAGATTTGGTTTAGTTTAATTTTCTCTAAGTTTTACGGTGCATTAAAGTCTTTGCCATTTAAAGTTTAAACTATAGGGTAAGCCTTAACAAAATTACTAATCTTAGTAATCTATATTCTATGATATGACAAATATGTATAAAAATTAATTACATAACATATTATGTAAACAATATTACATAATTTTAGAATATTGCACCGTAATACCGAACCAAACCGTAACTATATAAAATTTGGTTTGATTTGATTACCTGTAAGTTTTATGGTGCAATGCACCAAACTATACCTTTTATGTATTCATAGTGCGGTGCATGGTTTTACACACACACCGCACCAAACCACACCACGCCTACCCCTAATTGGCCTTTTAATTTACTTTAACCACACCACTAATTGGCCTTTTAATTTACTTTAACCACACCACGCCCACCCCTAATTGGCGTTTTAATTTACTTTGGCATTTTGACAATTTGGAGACTAATTATTATGAGAAACCAAGAATTTGAAAAGTAAGACTAATTATTATGCCACCAACACATGGCATCTGTAGCCACAATTGGTGGTCCAAGTCAGATCTCATATAATCTCAAGATATTACATTAAACCTTGGGAAGGGTTGACCCAAAATCATGATCCAGAATTTGATCCATCGGGCAGCAAAGGTGCCACCAAGGACAAGTATTACATCATCAGTGTCATCATGGTTACACAAACGCTTACATACATTCTATTGCAGTGTTTCAACGACTCACACTCACTATAAAACTCATGTATCATGCATGCCTTAGGTCATCAACACCACCACCGCCACAGCTCAAAACCCTCCTCCCTTTCAAAAATTTTCTCTCTTGATCCTCAATTTTCCCGAGAAAATTTTGGAAATTCTGGCTCATTGACAGCCAACTACAACCTATGAGGAGTGTGGGTGACGACCCCTCTTGGGGTCATCTTTTGCCTCAAATGGCAGTGGTATTAGCAGCCATGGTACTATTTGTTTCAAGCAATGTGGGTTCAGTCCATGCAAAAGAAAATCATGCATATACTTACTCTTCCCCACCACCACCTTACATTTACAGCTCACCACCACCACCACCATATGTCTACAAGTCACCGCGGCCGCCATCACCTTCACCGCCACCTCCTTATATCTATAAGTCCCCTCCACCTCCCCCACCCAAAGAACTACCTTCATACCACTACAAGTCTCCTCCACCTCCCTACCACTACAAGTCTCCACCACCACCCTCGCCTTCACCGCCTCCTCCTTTTCATTACAAGCCTCCTCCACTGGCTACACATTCTCCACCACCTTACTACTATAAATCTCATCCACCACCTTCACCCTCACCAACACCACCATACTACTACAAGTCTCCACCTCCCCCACCCAAAGAACTACCTCACTACAAGTCTCCTCCACCACCTTACTACTATAAATCTCCACCACCACATTCACCCTCACCAACACCACCATACTACTACAAGTCTCCACCTCCCCTACCCAAAGAACTACCTCAATAACACTACAAGTCTCCTCCACCGCCTACACATTCTCCACCACCTTACTACTATAAATCTCCTCCACCACCTTCACCCTCACCAACACCACCATACTACTACAAGTCTCCACCTCCCCCACCCAAAGAACTACCTCCATACCACTACAAGTCTCCTCCACCGCCTACACATTCTCCGCCACCACCTTACTACTATAAAATCTCCACCACCACCATCACCTTCTCCTCCACCTCCATCCTACTACAAGTCCCCTCCACCACCACACTCTCACCCTCACCCACCATACCACTACAAGTCCCCACCTCCACCATACTACTACAAATCTCCGCCGCCGCCATCTCCTTCACCTCCTCCACCTCCTCCACCTCCTCCACCATACTACTACAAATCCCCTCCACCACCTTCACCTTCTCCTCTTCCACCATACTATTACAAGTCTCCACCTCCGCCCTCACCATTGCTGCCACCACCGTACTATTACAAGTCTCCGCCGCCACCATATCCAACACCTTACTACTACAAATCTCCACCACCACCGTAATATATAAGGCTAAAGGGATTCTTAATCCATTAAGGACAATGAAATGATATCCTAGGCAAATAAGGATGTCCTATAGAGTTTAGTATGGGTTAGACTCTATAGGATCAGCCACTATAAATAAGGCATAGATCCCTTTGCATGTAGTACACATGAAAAGTACTACACCCCATCTGGTAGATAAATGCTAAGGTGCTGCAGTGCAAAGAAGGTCTAAGGTCTAAGCTCTTTGCTTCTTGTCTTCATGGATGCTGCTATGGTCAATAATAGTATGTTTATATTCATATAAATAATAAGGTTAGCAGTATGAACTTGTAATTGAATATTCATATCATTTGATACCAACAATTATCCATGTAGACATCAACTAAACCAAGCATACATGACAACATAAGAACTTGGCTCGGTCATCCATGATAACAATTTTCTAAAAGTTATAAGGACTCGAACCTAAGGTAACAAGTTATGTAACCCCTTACTCCCAAACCCAACATAATAAACATAAGATTAGCATGTTATTACGGTTTAAAATTCAACAAACATACGCACACACAAGAGTCCATAAGGCATGCTTTTGGTCAAGTGAAAATGCAACATTGTTTCATAATGATATTGAAACAATTCTCGAGGACACAGCAATCCCAAATATAGTAAATTGATTTCATGTTCTTATTATTTGTCAACTATTGAAAAATTAACAAATGCACAATCATGTAATCGATGCCTACTACGAGCTGCTGATACGGGATGAGAACGAAAATCATACACTGGCAAAAAACTTGTACATGAGCACCTGCTATTGTAATTCTTACTTTTTTTTAATATATATAAGTTAGTACTTCTAATACTTAACTTGACATCTGTTTCTTAAAAACAAGATTTCATTCATGAAAAGCTCTCTAAACTACTCTATTTGACAAACTCTTTGGAAATCTTGGCAATGTGCACAAGATATTCTTCCCCATACACAAGGGTGATCATTACAATCTGCTAGTCTGAGATAAGATGGTAGACAAGTGGACACACTACAACTTTATCATGCCAAGAAAACGACTCGTTGATCAATACTACGTAATAGCAATAAGGATTTTAAGATATATATATCTACCTCTGAATTCTCTTATACTTTTAACATTTTCAATTTCAGAAACTATATAAAAAAACTTAACATACCTTAATAATATATGCAGAAATGAGGTTGACAATTGGATGCTGCTCCAAAAGAATGAATCCAAAATGAAGCTCAACGCTCAATAAAAACAATTATAAATGATGGACACAAAAGTAGTGACAGTTCCTCAAGAAAAAACCCAAGAATTCATAAGGCAAAGTACATACATATTCCCAATTGATAATTGCAGGAACTCCCCCAGAGAAACTATTATTCTTAAGCACACTAACTCAAACATAAACACATTCCTTCAAAATGTTAAAAGTATAATTGAGGTTCAAATTTTCAATTGGGTAATTGATTAGTAGATTACATAATACATAATACAAAATACATATAAAATATAAATTATGCACTTGATATATTTTGTTTTTTTTTTTGTAAGAAAAAAGCGCTACAAGCCCTAAAAAAACCAAAGACTAACCACAAACAGATCTGGGCTTAGTCAAGCCATTATAGTCAGCCTCAAATAAGCAAATAACAAAAGAGGCTTATGCAATTGATGTAACGGTCCATACCTTCCTAAGTAAATTCTAATAGGGCGCAAAGTTGACTTTTGCTTCGAGTAGGATTTTAGTTTTGACCTTGGGTCCGTTAGGAAGGCCTCGAGCTCACAGGTTCGTCGACACGCGGCATGGGTTGTTTAGAGCCACGGATAGGAAGTTATGAACGTGATAAGAGACGCAAAGTTGACTTTTTAAACTACTTGGAGTTTAAACTTGACTTTGACATGGTTGCGTAGAGCTCGACTCCACGAGTTCGTAGACAAGTAGTATGCATCGTTTGGAGTTACGGTTTGAGAAATATGGAGGTTTAAAGTGAGGGGCAAACTTGTAATTATGATGAAGTGGCATTTAATAATCCAAAAATTTCTGGAACCTTCTTCTTCTCCCTTTATTTCTCTCTCCTCTCTTTTCCCCATGCGAAAAACAGCCCCCTCCAGCCCGACATCTCCTTCTCCCCTCCCCTGCTCGACCAACCCAACCCATTTCTCCGGCCACCACCACGTTGACCCAACTCCGGCGACACCCACTGCTGCCGACCAGCAACTCCAGCCCCTTCTCCCTCCGCCCCCAGCCCTCTCTCTTCTCTCTCCCGATCTCTCTTTCTCCTTCTGCGTGCGCGACCCACGGACCACCTAGCACTCCTCTGGCCAGACCCCCGTAGCCGGCGTACTCCCCTGGTGCCGACAACCTCCCCCAGCCACCTCCCTCGCCGGCCGTCGCTCCCACGTGCGGCTTCGAGCTCGAGAAGCCCAGCTCCACCTTGAGTTCCTTCGCCGATTCCGACTGTTTTCGGCCATAATTGGCCCAGGTTCTTGGTGAGTCTCCTTCCTCTTTCCATGGGCTTCCCTTCCCCTATTGTTTGGTTGTGTAATTTTGAGTATTTGTGGATGAAGAATTTGGGGATTTAGGGCCATTTCGGATTTAGCCTTGATTGAGTAAAATTGTGGGTTGTTTTGTGCAATTGAGGGGTAAGACACGAACCTAGGGTGAGTGAGGACTCGATTGGTGGGTTGAATTTGAGAAATTTGATGGAAATTGGAAGTTGGAATTTGGGGGTTCATGCTCAATTCGGGTTTAGCTTGGGTTTTGGAATCTATCACAAATTGTGAGGTGTTTTGGGCAATTTCCATAATTAGAAACCTTTAAGCGAAGATTGGAATGAGAAATTTGGGAAAATTTCGAGGAAATTGAAAGCTTGATAGTTGGGGCTTATGCCCATTGCGGGATCTTAGAAATCTAAGGTAATCTTGGTGAGTTATTTGCAATTGTTGGGAATTTTCACCCCTAGGAATAATCGATTGAGGTTTAGAATAGTTAGTTTGAAGAAAATCGGAGAAATGATGACGTTGAGGTGAAATTGGACACTTATTGATTGTCGAAACGACGCCTCGACAACCCTCGGTTGAGTTATGTAGTAATGGAGGCTATTTGGGAAAATTACCGGATAAAAATGAGCTAGTAGCGTTGGGGTTTTGAGTCAAGAAAGAAAATAAGAGGGTTTGGGATTTAAATATAGAATTGTGGAGCGTAATGCCTAAACACGCACACTTTTGTTTTTACGACCTTAAATTGAATAGTATTCTAACGTCTTGTTGTTCTCGTGTTAGGCGACATTTCCGGGTCAAGGGACGATCCAGTCGAAGACCAAAGCTAGGCTATCTCTGTAAGTGGACTTTGATTTTATTGAAGTTTTTTGGATTGAGCTAGTTATGAATTATTGATTATTGAAATTGATTTTGAGAACTTATTTATTCTCGAATAAGTTGAAGGATTGATTTTATTTATCAGTTTATAGTGACAGTTGGTTCTTGAGAAAATGATTTAATTTATAAGTTTCGAGTTTGGTTAATGATTTTCCCGCCAGCTCTAAAAAGATTTTGAATTTGAATTTGAATTATTATGGTTTGGAGTGAAAATTATTTTGGGTTGGTATTGTTTTAAAACACCCTGTTAGTATCCAGCTCAGCATATCAGTTTGTATAGGTCTTTGGGACCCATCACGGCACACATGTAGGCTTTGGGCCGTGTGCCGGGATGCCTTGCCCTTTGAGGGTGACCCTGCGTGCACGTACGGCAGATTCAGTGGCCCTGCATGTGTATGATAGACTCCGGCTCTGCACATGTACGATAGGATTATTGGCCCTGCATGCGTACGGCAGGTTGTGAGCTCTGCACATGTACGGCAGGATTGCTGGATATTGCATTGGGTGGGAGTATTCTTTTTATATCAGCTTACCAAGATAATTCTTGAGTATATAAATTTCAGTTCTTATTTAATAATTTGAGAGCTTGACCAGTTTTATCGATTTATCATAGTTTTCAAAATGGATTTCAGATGCGGATTTTTACGTAGAGTTTTCAGTGGATTTTATGAAAGCGATTTAAAACTGAGGGATTTCAAAGAGGGTTTGTGAGGTCTTAAAGGAAACTTGAAAGTAAAAGATTATTAATGCTTCTTTTGGTTTATGTCCACTCACTGAGTCATCTTATTAATTTTATCTTTTAATGTTGTTTTAATTTTTTTCCCAGGTTGTAGCGGTGGAACGGTCGAGCCAAAGACGTCGAGGCAC
Source organism: Purshia tridentata (assembly GCA_003254885.1). Classification (NCBI taxonomy): domain Eukaryota; kingdom Viridiplantae; phylum Streptophyta; class Magnoliopsida; order Rosales; family Rosaceae; genus Purshia; species Purshia tridentata. The sequence goes on along the minus strand of QANT01001961.1, from coordinate 777 downwards.
TCTAGTGAAGCTGTGAAATTTGTAGGAACTAGTTATCTTTGTATATTATTTCTTTAGTAAATTTTTGTAGCACCGCTCTGATAATCTAATGAATACTAAATTAGTTGTTTTTTTGGGTCGGAGACCCTTTGTTTGTGGTAGAAGAGCTGTGGTGTTTAGAAGTGCTTTTGCAGGTCTTTTTGGAAAGGGTTAATCCAATTTCAGGAGAGGTTCTGCCGAATTTTCTGTAGAATTTTCCTTGATATTGGATTCCAGCAGAACCACTTTGAGTTTCAGGGTGGAAATCGGGGTCGGTCCTGTCAATTGATATGTAAGTATGTTATATGTATGTAAATTTGTAATTATAAGTTATATATAATTATATAGAACTATGTATTTTGTTATATATATTTGATTATATAATTATATAATTTTTTATAGGAATAAAAATTTAGGTCTAATTCGGACTTTAGGCCGGACTTCCAGCAGGCCTTGGGCTTCAAGGGGCTCAAGCCTAGTCCAAGGGACTTTCAAGCCGAGCCAGGCCTTCAGGTGTGCTTCAGGCCTTGACCTTTTTGGTGAGACCTAGAAAAATGAACTGATGGGAACTTGCGGAAAAGGTGAAGAAGAAAAAATACCGCCACATAATTATTATCATGGCTTAGATGCTTAATAACAAAAATAAAAATCCTATGACTGATTTTTTTTTCCTCACCTTTTGCATATAAAAACTTCCGCAAAAGAGAAATTCTCTCATGAACTAATTAATTAGTTGAGCAAATTATGCAACCAATTTTA
>QANT01001959.1:22577-67855 GCA_003254885.1 Purshia tridentata | reverse complement strand
AAAAAAAATTATGACAATATACCATATGAACTTTGCACAATATTGCAATGTACCACGTATTTTTGTTTTCATCATAACTTCTGTTAAAAAAGTCATATGCCGTGCAAAGTTTTGGTAGTATATTGTAATAGTATGCAAAGTTCAAGTGGTACATTACAATAGTGTCTAAAGTATAAGTTGTTCGTAATTTTAACAGAAGTTATAATAGAAGCACAAATAGGTGATACATTGCAATAACTTGCTAAATTTATGTGGTATTTGTCACAATTATTTTTTTTCAAATAGTACATTGTAAAAACGTGTAAAATTTAGGTAAGTAACTTTTAAATAAACTTTTTTTTAAAATATATTTTGTTTGTAAGTAACAATCTTAAATCTTTGAACTCTTAATAAGAGTAATAATTGGGAACAATATTGAACCATCTTTAAGCAAGTCATGCGATATTGTGAAGCTCAAGTCCTACATTTTCCATGAGTTTTTTCTTTCTTGAAAAGGCTATTAGCCTATTGCCACAAGATGAGTTGTTATAGACTTTTAACATTTCTTGTGCTAACTTGCTCGAATTAAAAAACTTTCTTACAAAGTTCAAACAATCAAAACCCACAAGATGAGTTGACTAATCATTGTTTATTTGTTTACTTGGACCACCTAACTTTGACTACAAGGACCTTAATCGCGTTTTCAACGTCCTTTCCGCAAGTTTGAAAAGTAACTACAAAAAAGTGGACCCCTGCCAACGTGGCGCGTTACCTAAATGGTTGACCATTTTTATAATCAATACTTTTTGTTTTGGCCAGAAAATCAGTACTTTTTTTATTCTGGTGAACTATGAGTCTATTAGTATGAGTTGATGCATACCCATCAAGGATGATACATTGTACAACTCTGATTATAATTTCAGGAAACGTGGACGATCCAGATTAAAAGAGATGATTCAAAAAGGTACAGATGATCTGCTAGTAGATGCAGTGAAATCTTTAGGTGGGCTGTCTTGTATAGTCCTTGTCATCCTTCATTAATCTTCTCAGAATCTGAGGTACATCCAACGTCGTCGTTTCCATGTCTGAAAGGTATGGAATTTAATGTGGACCCCGTAATCCATATGGGTGAGAAATTTCTGAAGTCCCCAGCTGGGGCAAAACTTAAATTCCGGGCCAGAATATAATGTCTTTTTGGACAAAATCTTTGTATACGGAGAAAAATCTCTTCGCCCATTTCTTCACCTAGTACAAGATCTTTTTCAAGACCATGCATCCCTACAGATTTTTAATTTTGAATTTGATCAAATTTGGGTCTCAATTAGGAATTAAAATTGGTCGGTTAGTGACTTTAGTCCAAGTTGTCGGCAAAATAGTCCAATGTTCAGACTACATATTTTCCATGGGTTTGGACGAGCATTCGCACGTGGAAGTTCACTTGCAGCAACTCATGCAACGATTCTGTAAAGAGTAAAGACAACGTTGTATAGGGCCCAATATGTGCATTTCAGCGTCTTGTGTGTTGTGTCCACCGACTCAGACCCCCTTCCATAAATGAATAAATAAAAGCATGGGGGAGTTCAAGCTTTGTTCTTTTTGACTAAAGGAATTAATATATAATGACATGAACAATTTTTTTATATAGATCTTGCACGCAGCTCTCTAGTAATCCGTGAATTAAACCTTAATAAAAACCTACTTAAATACTAATTAGGGAAAAAAAAATAAATCAAAAGAAGATGAATTACCTGAGTGGGAGCTGATTGAATCATTGAACAGTAGGAGTAGGAGGGTGCTGGGCTGGGGTAGGCAGTGGGCTTAAAATTATATTTGCATAAAACTTTTTAGTGGGCTTAGTTTTTGGGCTTAAAGCCCATCCAGTGTTTTTTTTGTGGGGGGCGGAAATCCATACCATCAGAATATATGCCCACATGCTAAATCAAGAAGGTTAGGAAAATTTTAAGAATAATACTAGGGATTCTAAATTTATGTTCCAAATTTAGATCCAAATAATGTGGCATCACACATGTACGTGTATTACTTCTTGTGAAATTACTACATGTGATTAGGAAAAGGGGACTCCTAAGCAATCCAAATATCATAAGAGATCATTTACCTCAAAACACTCTTTAAAATCTTAATTTATTAATCCCTAAAATAAACCTTAGTAAAAAATGTAGAAAATAAAAGAAGGTGAAATACCTTGATGGGAGCCGACTGAACAGATTTAAGGCACGAGACGAAGAGAAGAATTGGGGCAGAACAAGGAAGATGACATGAGGTGCGAAGAGAACTGGGAGTAGCAAGTAGATTGCCGCTTGGGGTTGATGGGCTTGTGGGGGTGTGGGTGTTGGGCCGAGGTAGAAAGTTAGCTAAAAGGCTTTGGGCCTTCAGATTCCACTTACATAATTTTTTTTAGTGGGCTTGATCGGCCAAAAGCCCATGTAGCCATAAACACTGTGTCGCTTAATTGCCATTATTTTCTGTGTAACTAATGCTAGTTCCTATTGTTTGGGTGCACAATTCCACGGCCCTTTCAATTAGACTGCCCAAAAACAGCAATTTTTTTTTTCACATTTAAAAAGATATATGTATCATATTTTTTTGCAGCAACTAAACTATTACATTCATATAAAATAAAATATATAACAGAAATTAAATGCATAAAAGGGTCAAGGGTTGAGAGCAACGGGGGAAAGCTCCACTCTCCCACACACTAAATCTTACGCACCATTGCGTAAGTGCATGGAAAAGGCTTACTTACTTTATTTGCAGAAAAAGGAATTGAAAAAGAAAAAGTTAAGAGGTCCAATCATGCATGCAGAGCTGTCATATATATGACTCATGTGGGCCATCAGCTCCCTTATATCTGGAGGTTTGGACGCTTGATGCAGTTCCTTGATAATTTGCTGCTGCTTCAGGATCTCACTCATTTCAAATTTTATTGCATGTTATAATTTGAAAATTAAAATAATATTGCACTTTGTTTTAAGTTTGATATATTTAATTTGCCCAATAGATCATCATGATATGGTAGCTGATAACCCTATTGGCATAGGATCAAAAATCTCAATTTATCATTGTATCAAAGTGAAAAGATTCTACTTTTTAAGAGTGCAATACCAAGTTTTCAAATTAATTTGAATTATCTTGGTTAAGAGATATATCAGTACGTTGTTAATGGGTTCCCTTCAATATCAATCTCGTGGTTTATATTGTGGACAAACAATTGTATGATTTACAGCATAATTTAACTATTTAGACCGATAACATTTTCATAAAAATATTCACATGCGAGGAAAAATGTTAAAATATTTTAACAAAAGAATTTAATTTATTAAAATTTTAAGAAGTTCAAGTTAAGAAGGTGAAGATTTTTCATTAAGATATATACTTTGACTAAAACTTGATTTTTTTTNACTTTATTTTATTTTATTTTTTTTTTTTGGGTTTGGAGGGAGGGAGTTAGGATCGAATTTAGGAGTATTATAAATAATTTTACAGCTCTTCTAACAGGATTACTCAACAACTATATACTGAAACTTGATTGATAATTAATTATTAATTTAATGATAATTATTATCATAATATTGGAGTTGGAATCCTCTTCCTTAATAAAAGAAAAGAAAAACTAAGGCATGATCAGTCTCTTTAGTAAATAGTTATACATTGTCTTCTTCCCCTATTTCTAAGTCGATATATCTTCTTCTCTGCCGACGATCAACAAACATATTGTCATATAGTGATGATTGATCATATCAAGATCAAGACATTGACTTACTTGTGCTAGATTTCAATATAACAACTGTGGGGATAGTCCATGAGGTCACAACTCCATGCTTTTACTGTCTACATCTCATCCCAAAACCCTTTTAATTTTAAAAAATGAGCAAGGAGGTGATGTGCATGCCTGGACAGCATTGCACTTATGAGCATGAACACTGTTACACCACTATATATGCACAAAGCTAGCTAATGCTTATCAGCTTATCTCCAAGACTCTGAGCCAAAGGTGTCTCCATTTTATGGGATACACTTTTGCATTGATAGTCTAACTTATTACACAAGTGCTAGACATGGAATGAAGGGCATTGAATCTGCTTCTAAGAGACCAAAAAGATAACATTCTTTCTTCTGTAGCTATCTTGTTGAAATCATTACATCATGAAAATGAAATGGTTTCATTAATGTTTATAATAAAAATGGAACTGACCAATCATATATAGTTCCCATTCTTCTACTAAGACTTCTGCAGCTGCCATATTATTATATTTTTGGATCTATTCAGACAAATCCAGACCCACATTCCCACTACTTGAATCTAATGCTTGATTGAATCCACCCAAATTCAGCTATCAATTATCAATAAATAATTAATTAAGCTCAGCTATGTATGATTCCTTAAAATCGTTTTGGCATGTTTATTAAGCAAATAGATTCTCTTTAACTTACTTGAATTTTAATCATGTATTATAAATTAACATATATTAAGAATTAAGAAAACACAAATATATAAAAAACTTAGCAGAGAATTTGGATCCGTTTATTATTTATTAATTAAAGGGAATATATATTGTACTAATTAAAAGACAGCAACAGTAACACGCTCCTAAACCCAAAAAAGGACGACCAAGCAAAGTGGAAGTAATCACCAGCATACATGAAATATTAATTCCAGTATATTCTTAATCATTCTAATCTTGATTGCAATCACTGCTCTCCCTTTGACTCATCTTCAGTAGAAAACAAAGGTAGAAAAAGGATTTCCCGATTTAGATCCCCAAAACAAAACCCACTGAAATCTAGCTATATCTATATTTATTTTGGGTAATTAAAGAGGCAAATTGTCATTAAGATATGGTATATGACAAATTCTTTGCTATAATAAGTAGCAATCACAACCTAATAAGGGTTGCTTATCAATGTTAGAAAAGTTGCCAAGCTATGGAGATTAGTTTACTCCATTAAAACCACACAGTTCTCTTTCCACCACACCACTACTGCAAACTGCAATGCAAAGCACAACAATTTGCACTATAATGTCATTTCATCTTGCTGGACCAAACATAAATTATTTAACAAGTTTCATTAATTTGCACTCTTAATTCAGTTAATCCGTACCATAACACAAAAATCAAACAATAATTTATGCTATCTTAATACCTTGTTTAAATTATCATGCCAATTAATATAATATTAGTGATGAAGGTGCTAGATACATATCAGACTTATCAGTGATGTATTGCTTTGCCACATGAAAACTTCTCGAATAAAAAGACTATTAGTTGAATGCGATAAGCGTTTTTAAATAAAATAGTAAGAATATTTATTCCATTTCTATAATTCACAATCCCTACATTCCAATCCGGGGGTTAGGACCCAAAACTCAGTAATTAAGGATCTATACTTCGTGTTTAATAAAAAAAATAGGCTCAATTACAAAGTGTACCCATCAATTATGGGAGATATTTCAAATTGGTCTATTAATTAAAAATATTTTAAATGCACCCACCAATTATAAGGGTATTTCAAACTGATTCATTAATTAAAAAATTTTTTTTGTTAATGCACTAATTTGAAATACCTATATAGTTGTCGGGTGCATTTGTAATTGAGCCCAAATAATATCATAAATTGATAAGTAATAATTTAAATTTAATGAGTTAGGAACTTAGGAATCAACATAATTAATAATTTGGATTTGAAATTTGTAACTATTTTAAATTGTGTGTGAGACAGTGATTACTAAAGTTAAGTGGGATGGCCACAAACGTGTAGTGTACACGTCAGAGAGGTTCATCTTCTTGACTACTTCTTTCTTTGTATTCCACTCAACTACAAGGCACATAAAGCAAGAATTTCTCTTCTTCTTTGCTGACGTCATCACTTCAGCACCACCACAAATATTATTGTTTATACTAATTTTGGCAGATGCCGCAGATGATGATGCCATATCCCACTAAACAAATATTTAATTGTCTCTCTAATTTATGTGGCTGTCTAATCAATAATTTTGAATCTGAGGAAGGCAAAGATTTAGTATTGAGATCTATAATCTATTCTTGTTTTGTTTGGTATGTTAATTAAAGAAAAATAGAAGAAGAGAAAGCATATATGGCTTAATATTTTAGTAGTGTTAAAGAATCAAGATGGTTCTAGTTAGTATGAGGTTTCCTCATCTAGCAAATGATCAACAAAGAACGTGCATATAACATAGATAATGATCAATACAAACACTTTCAACACAGATATGGATATTAAGTCTAATTTATACAAAAAAATAAGATAAAATACAAACCCAAGGACACATGGTGCATTAAGATGTGCGTGGTTTTCAATCACCCAAATAGCCTTTGAAGGATCCATACCATGGTAAATTAAGATAATTAACCGCACTCAACACTCCTCTCATCTATAAAATCAACCTTGTTTTTTTTATATTCTGCTTAAAAATAGGGGCAACCTGCTCAATAAAAAGTTGCACCTGTAGAACTGTTATGCTAAATTTAACTAGTAGCTTTCACCAAGATCATCTTATCTTATGTGACTAATTTTTTTTTTATATTAAAAAGGAGGGAAGATAGTTTGAATTTAAGTTTGTAAGAAATTGAAAAAATTTTTATTCTCAGCGAACTAAGCTAATTTCAATTCATATTTTATATGACTACTTATTACGAATATAAAAAGTTATATTTCCGTTATGTTTAAATTTTATTCTTATATTTAAACTCTCATATAGAGCCTCATGGCCCAAAAAAAAAAAAACTCTCATAAGGAAAATCCTAGCGCCACAAAAAAAAAAATCTCTTCTCTCTCCTCACCTCTCTCACAGCCGAGTTTTACAGGAACACTGGTGCTTGTATCTCACTGGGTCATACTAATGACTGAATCTGATGCTTTGGTTATGGGCAATTTTGCGCCCCAAACTCTGGAGTATCTTGCAGTAATAAATGGCCTACATCGATCTAGCTTTGGACTCTGGTATTTTTGAGGTGATTGTGGATTGCGATGCTGTGCACGTTGTGTCTGATCTCAATGGTTTGGAGGAGAGTTCTCATTTAGATTGGGAATTAGTAGTGGCAATTGGATCTATTGTTGTTTATTTTGCCATTTTCTGTTTCAACTTTGCTCCTCGTTCCTGTATGTAATCAGATGACAATATGGAGTAGGTTGTGATCAGCCTTGTTTTTGGGTGGAGGATGGGCTAACATGGCTCTCATCTTACTCCAAGATGATGTATTAGTTTGGCAAAAACCTCCCACTTGTCAAAGTGGGATAAAGCCAATATTATTCATCCCCAACCATGAGCCCTAATCTAAGACTACTGGCAGGGCAACACAAAAACCAACCTTGGCACTGTTATAGCCCTCTTTGAATCTCTCAAACTACCCAGTAAACATGTAACGATAAACTTCTGAGAATAATATCTCATTTTAAAGAAATAGGAAAGGGCCACTTATAAGTTATAGGGCACCCCCAAATTACAGTCTCTCCCTATTCCCTGCTTTTCAAGCTTTGTCCTTATCAGCTTTATCTTTCCCTTGGCTTCTACATCTTATGGCCTTTAATGAAGTCAAGAGGCACTAATATCATTTCATCAAATTCCTTCAAATTAATTGCAGCAGAACCTGTAGTGACTTCTATCAACTTATTCCCTGCTACCCAACCAAGACAAAGCAGCAAAACCAACATATTTTCTTATGGGCAGATTTCATAATATGTGCAGCAAATAATTGTGTGTGAACCCAGCAGACTCTTCTAGCAATAGAGCTAACATTAACTAATCATCTAAAAATTAGGGGTGCACAAATATACCGAAAATCCACTTAACGATCCGATTCGATTCACAATTTGTGGATATTGTACCGATCCAATCCACACTTTCTTATTTGTGGATATCGATCCGATCCGATCCGCAATTTGTGGATCAGATATGAATATCAATATTGAAAACCACGGATATATCTGATCCAATCCGCAAATTATATATATTAAATTTTTATATAGTTTATATATGTTTGTAAATGTTTAATTCCTATTATAGAGTAAATCAAAGCCCCTATTATAATTTATAATACCATATAGTTCATAAACTATCTATATTACTATATAATTTAAGTTTAGGGTATTTTAAATTAGTTTGATAATAAAATCTATTATAAAAATTATACATATATATAGTATATAGTTTAGGATTACTAGAAAGTAGGAACTTGTTATGTTTGAGGCTTGTCTAATTTCTGAATTCTATATTGTGTAACTATTGAATTAATTTGAGGGATGATTTTTATGTTGTGTACTTGCTAAATAATTTTTATGTTATTATTGGATATTATCCGTTATCCGATCCGATTTTGTAGATATTCGAATTTATGGATTGGATATGAATATAAAAATTACTATACCGCAAATTGTGGATTGGATATGAATAATAATTTGTGAATCAGATAACCGATCTGTGTGCACCGTTACTAGTAGTAATTTTGATGGATGATGACCATCAAGTGCTTGTGTAATAGCTAGACTAATATATGATTCGATAGTTATACTGTTTGTTACTTGGTGGTCTCTGTCTGATATGATCAAAATACTTATGAAAATTAGAACAACAGATCAATAACCCTTGCCTCGATTATTGCATCGTAGTGGCTGACATCAGGTTCATAAAGTGGCTTATCACCAAGAAAGCATGCGCGCAACACGTGGACGGCGAAGATGCAAAATCGGCATATTATAATCACCTACAGGTTACAATCATCATAGTAATGGAAACTGGATTGTGTATATAAATCAGTACTGGACAGCAAAGTTTCCATGTACAAAAAACCAGCAAGTAGCAGCGCAAGGACTTAGCTGGAGAGACAGAGTCAGACAAAGTCACAAAAAAGGGAAAAGAGAGAGCTTGAGATCATGAAAATGGGTCAGCAAGAGGAACAGAATATCAGAAAGGGTCCATGGACAGAACAAGAGGACTTACAACTGGTGTGCTTTGTGGGCTTGTTTGGAGACAGACGATGGGACTTCATAGCTAAAGTTTCAGGTTTGAAGGTGGCGGGAGACAAATGATAGGTATGATTATTTGGAGATGGTGGGCTTTTGCAAGGAGCTACCATTTAACCCCACTTGGCCTGTGGTTTTGTTGTAGGTTTAAATAGAACAGGTAAGAGTTGCAGGTTGAGATGGGTTAATTACTTGCACCCTGGCCTCAAAAGGGGCAAGATGACCCCCCAAGAAGAGCGCCTTGTCTTGGAGCTTCACTCTAAATGGGGAAATAGGTTTGACAAAACCATCTCATATTTTTCATGTTTTCATTCCATCACTTTGTTTATGATCATTAATTATGTAACATTTCATAGAGTACCCTTTATGGAGTAATTTTGATCTCATGCCTAGTTTGATTCCGTATTATAACCATTGATTAATTATATGTAATTCTGATTTACAATTTGACAACATAATATATATGTTCAATTCCATGACTTTGGTTATCATCATTTATGACATTTCATAGAGTACCCTTTAATGGGTAATTTTGATCTCAGTTTGACAACATAACGTGTTTGATATTTGACTTTAGTCTTTAATTTTCGGTTCTTCGATATTGATTTTACTGATATGGAATGAAAATTTGATGCAGATGGTCAAGAATTGCTAGAAAATTGCCTGGGAGGACAGATAATGAGATCAAGAATTATTGGAGGACACATATGAGGAAGAAGGCACAAGAGAAGAAGAGGGCTATGTCTCCAACATCATCTTCTTCCAATTGCTCCTCATCATCAAACATCACCACAACTGAAGGAGGAGCAAGCTTTTATGACACTGGTGGACCTGAAATCATGGATTCTTCAGGAGGAAACAAGAAAATCAATGGAGGTGGAGATCAAGAAAAGGAAGACAAAAGAGACCAAAGGGAGTACTCACTGGATGATATATGGAAAGATATCACTCAGCTGCCAGAAGTGAACAGAATTGAACCAGTTTATGATGGCTATGGTGAAGAGGGTTGCAAATTTTCAATCCCTTTAATGGCTGCTTCTCCTCCCCCATGGGAGTATTGTTCAGACTCACTGTGGAAAATGGATGAAGAAGAAAGTAAGATGTTTCTGCCTACTGCAAGTGATCAATTTCTGTCTTGCTATGAATATGGAAAAGCATCATCTCTAACTGGCTGATTGGGATTTATTGATTAAGATTTGTTCATATGTGAAATAGTGTCCTAAGGAAGCTCTAACCTGTATAATAATAACATGGGCAGATCACTATTTTATGCATTACAGTAGTTCCTGTCCTCTGTGTCTTGTGTGTTTTCAATTTTTAGTGAGGAAGAGTGAACTTTCAACTTTACCTTGAAGTTTATGGCATGTCCATGAGTTACTCCATGGAAGTATTGTACATATGTCTTTAAAGAGTTAATTTTGAATCAAGCTGGTCATGCAGTGTAACATTAGAATTTTTCATTCTGTAGCTTATATATGTAGGGTAATAATGCTCTCTTACCAGATATCTGGCATTTTAGTTTCCAAAATCTCTATCTAGACCATACATTCAAACAAGAATTCATCATATCAATGGTCTACATTGACACGCCAAAATGTCTGACAAGAGAGATTTTTCTATGATACCTACCTGTATGCTCAAAAGAAACACAAAATTGGTTGTTGAACTTGTTCTGACAGTCCCAAAGCGTTCATCAATTGCACTCTAATTAGCGCCACAGCACTTTGGTCATCAAGTGCTTCATACCAATATTAGTAGCTAGATTATTATAGCCAGAGGAACTTTCACTCAAATAATTAAACCCATTAGTTATTCAGTATTCCTTTATAATTATGCCTAATGGCATAATTTCCCTACAAAAGAATCTTTATAATGGGCATAAGAACCTTCTGGACAGAGAAAATACTCTTCTCCTAGCTTTACCCAGTTACTTTTCTGCTTCTACTTTGCCATGTAAAAGGTCTACAAAGTTTGTCTGCAACAAGAATAGCGAATAAAATTTCAATGAACTAATTAAATGGTTAAGAAATTAAACAACAAGAGCGTGTGCAGGTGAACGAGTGGGGATGGAATGGATTAACTAGGGAAGTAATGTCTGTTGAAAATTGAAATTAAAAGTAAGTTAAAAAGGAGTACACATGCCATGCCAACAGCCTATCACACGCAGCATGGGGAAGAACTTCTTTTGAGGAGTGTAGTCCAGGTAGCATTTTCTTATTATCTTTTTGTTTAATCCTTTGTGCAATTAGTGGTTAGATGTCCAAATCCATTTTCCATAAGATGTATTTATTTATTCATAGCTGTGCTCCATTTAAAGCTGGACAAACTTGTCCACCCAATAACATCATCCTTTCATGCCCCTCCCCAAGACCATTCAGTATTCATTTCCTGATGAAAAATACTCACAAAGCACTTGCAAAAGCCCAGGAGATCCCTCCCAATGATTTTGCAGATGTAGCCTCGCATTTCTTGATTTTTACTTTTGGGAATATACTTCTACTTTCTCAAATTACAAATGGTAATCCAAGTACACAATAGAAAAAGAAAGGAAAAAAAGAAATATTATGTCTCCAATTGTTAAAACTTAAGGCCACCAAAAGGTGGCACAACACACTCTTTACTGCAAGAAGAGACAGAAAATGCTTATATTAATCTGATTCTCCTTAAAAACTTCGTTAATATGAATTAAAATAGCCATGTTCTTTGTCAAATCCATCTTTAGTTTTAACAATTAGTTGACAAAACATGCAGTGCAGAGATATTATCTTTTATAGTGTCTACACGTGGATCCTGTTCTGCTCCCCCAGTAAGTCAATGTCCAAATAGTTGATGAAGATAAAGTAATTGAATATGCTTTCCACTTATGGAACAGCAACTACAATCAATTCATCTGCATCATCCTTTGTAGGGCCTACTGGAAGTACCCATCCTTCTTCTTTAATGAGTGCTTTGTATTCAACAAATCAAATGGTACAAAAGCAGCTGCTGAAAACCAACACCAAAGGAAGAAAACAGCACTCAACAGTGATGAGCCATTGGTGGCAACATCCCAAGAGCTAATACTTGCTATAATAAATCAATTCTGCAGAATTTTGGTCCAAATCCTCTGTGAAGCTTCATTCGGAAAATATGATATCTTGGTTTCAATGAAGAATTTGCAAAAAAAGTTAGAACAGGCCCTTATAACTCCAACAGGCAAGTTTATTTTTTGTAACAAAAACCTGGTTAATAAAGCCAGACAAGTGATGAAACATTGCAGCGCTTAGGAATGCATTAATTTCTTGAACCACACACAAATATATACTCCTGGTTTAGAGATTGTCCAAATAACTGAATTAATGATCGCTCAATAAATTCTGAATTTTTTTTTTTTCAGGACTCTTAAATGTGAGTTCATAATTGGGACATGTCATAGTGACAGCTAATAATAATCCGGCCCAATCCCTAATTTTCAGAGGCCAATAGTATCGCTGACCCAATTGGGAACAATCGAAAGGGTGCCTAACAACAACTACCAACCGCCAAAAATTAGTGTGTTCTTTGACCATGAAATAACCAAAATTATAGTCGGGTTCAACGGTTGGAATTTGGAGAGTTGAAGCTACCATGCTTAAGCTATCCAAGCTCTATCTCTTGCCCTACAACTCTCTTCAGGCAGTTGCATGGTAAGTTAAGCACTAAACCCTAAAACCCACCTCTCAAAATTTCAAATTTGGATTTTTTGAAGTGAAATTTTTAGTGCAGGGTAGTTTGTCTCTATGGAAGCTTGAGCAGCGCTATATCCACCAAGGCCTTAAATGGAGCGTATGCTTCTGCTGGAGACCTTATCTGTCAGTAATTCTTTTGTTTGATCGGATTTTGATATAATTATACAAAGAATTGTTCTTTCTTACCAAGTGCTGTGCCTGTATTTTTGCTGAAGATTTGCTCCAAATGGTTGCGTTTTTGGAAGTTATACACGGAGCCATTGGTAGGTTTTATGAGGCTGTATATATATATTTCTAATTTTAGAAAGATTATGTTTTTCATGCTTATTTATGCTATGAAATTTGAGGTCTGGTGCCGAGTGGAGTGGTGTTTCCTCTGATGCAATGGGCAGGAAGGGCTCACTTTCTGTGGCTTCTGCGTCAAACCCATCTGGTTATCTTCTTTTTCTTTATTTTAATTTGATTTTAAGTACTCAAATACCTTTGTACAAAAGGGAAGGGACAAGTACAGAATCTGGTGGTCTCTTAAGGGTGTTTGCTTGTGCAATGGTGGACTTGAATGCATATATGCCATGTTATTTTTGGGGATGTGAAGAACCTAATCTTAACTTTCAAAATCACTCAAAAATTTGTAAGGGAAGGGACAAGTACAGAATCTGGTGGTCTCTCAAGGGTGTTTGCTTGTGCAATGGTGGACTTGAATGCATATATGCCATGTTATTTTTGGGGATGTGAAGACCCTAATCTTAACTTTCAAAATCACTCAAAAATTTGCATAAAAAAAAATCCTAAATTCTGAAGTTATGCAGAATTCTTAATTCTTGTCACAATCTCAACATTTATGTGGTCTGCTTATTGTGCATAAATTAATTGCAGTTCATTGTTTTGACTTTATTTTGTAGGTCCAAGAGTTGCCATCTGTCTTTGTAACTTTTGTTGCTTGGAGCCTAAGTGAGGTAATTTGGTTTAATATGGGGTAGCGACCTTAATATTTATAATACAGTCAAATATTGTTCAAATAGAATAGAAGCATGATCCTGCATGCAGGTTATTAGGTATCCACATTATGCTTTGAATTGCTTGGGAAGTTGTCCATCTTGGATCACCTATCTCAGGTTATATTTTTTCTAATTATGATCATATAATTTAAATTTAAATACATGCAAAAAAAAAAATGTCTTTCAACAAAAGTTTATACAACACAATAAGAGCATGATTTTATTTTCTATTTATAGTACTTTTGCTTTTCACTAGGTACACTGCATTCATTGTCTTGTATCCTCCAGGGATGGCTGGTGAAAGTAAGTTCATAGTTTCCATTTGGTCTTGCCTTCAATTTTTTGGTTTTATGAATGATTTTGTTATTGGGAAATACAACCCCCTCTCTCTTCATTTTTCTGTTAATGATCGGTGATTATCATGCAGCCTGGCTTATGTACCTAGCACTTCCATTTGTAAAGAAGAAAAACCTATTCCCAGATTTCTTCCCTGGCCTCTCTTTCAGCTATTATAACTTTCTGACGGTATGTTCTGAGTATTCCCACGACATCAAGTTTAGTTTAACATGTTTTAAACCTTTAACTCTAAGTATGTAATAGGGTAGGATAATTTGGCAATTTGTCTACTCTGCAGAAGTGGTTGAGATTCTGTTATTATGCTTTGGTTGGGAATTTCAAACAAATTCTTTCAGAAACTATCAATTTTTAAATTTTCTTAATTTCATGTGTTTTTTTGGCAACTTGTCTATGTGTAATTAGTACTAACATATACAATGCACATATTGCTTGGGTGCTTTCCTGTTAGCTGATACGTGGATAGATTCAGAAAATATCTACCATTTTCTTTGCGGGTGTGAACCCCAAATGTGAAGGGTTAGGTTTGGGTTGGAATTGCACTATTCAAAACTTGCTCCAATGCATCCCTAACTCCAGGATGGACTTGAGTTACTAGGATATCGAAGTTCCCCATTAAAGAAAAAAAAAAATTAAAGTCATTGGGTGTGAACCCCAAATGTGAAGGGTTAGGTTTGGTTTGGAATTGCACTATTCAAAACTTGCTCCAATGCATCCCAAACTCCAGGATGGACTTGAGTTACTAGGATATCGAAGTTCCCCATTAAAGAAAAAAAATAAATTAAAGTCATAGTATGGTCTCCCATTTCCTTTCTCCAACTTAAAGCTCATATTGCCAAGACCTTTCAATATTAGGCTTTTCCAAGAAAATATACCAAGGTTTTCTTGATCCTCCAGTAAGGTAGTTCTAGTG
The DNA here is from genome assembly GCA_003254885.1 of Purshia tridentata. Lineage (NCBI taxonomy): Eukaryota > Viridiplantae > Streptophyta > Magnoliopsida > Rosales > Rosaceae > Purshia > Purshia tridentata. Next base: position 52,904 of record QANT01001959.1, on the reverse strand, counting down.
ATACTATTTGCAAGTCTTTTAATTATATTCTTCTATAAATCTTCTATGTGGTTCTTTCAATTATATGATAATCTTCCATGTGGTTTCCTTCAATAATTGGTTTTAGTCCACACATCAGATGCAATGCGACAGAGGAAAACTCTCTTCCTCTTGCTATTTTCGAATAATCACCTAACTAATATTTTAATTGTTAGTGTGTGTGTGCGTGTATATATATATATCATGGTACTCTAGTCATTTCATAATATAGTATGTTCTTTCATATATATATATATATATATATATTATTCAATGTTCATTGGATTCTTCTTTTCAGGTTTTGCTTTTCTGCTACCCATTCCTCTGCTTGAAACTTTACCTGCATATGTTCAAGCAACGGCGATCAAAACTGGGTAAACACCCCAAGAAGAAGAAAAGGTGAAGGACCACCTTTTGTAGACACCGGTTATATGCGAGTTGCTGGTGATTCAGGAGCATGTGCTACATACAGAGAAGCATGTAATTGGCTTTCTTTCAGTGTAACTCTCGCTTCATCCACCACTTCACAGTTCACACTATTTTATTATTGAAGTCTAAAACTGTCTCCAATCTATTTTAGATGCCTGATCACCATTGTTCAATCCTGTCCACATTATATCATGATAATATAGTGGTTGTGAACTTGATTTATTAGGCACTTGTGAGTCTGTGACATTAGTGATATTGGAAGTTGAAAACAAATGGTATTTGGCACTTCATATACGTACTGGAGTTGTAGCTTGCAATTCTGATCTCTCAAGGTGTAATTTTTTTACTGGAACAGCTTGTGTGGATGGAGTCTGCGGAAATTTTAAAGCACAAAAAAAAAAAAATAAAAATGAAGAAGTAGTTTTGTCATTTGCTTTTTAGATAAAGCTTCCATTACTATTTTGAAAGGAGAAAAGACAGGATGCCTACTAGCAGGTATGCTTTTTCTTATTGTACATTTATGTATGGGAATCCAAAGCTGTGTCTGTGCATAGTTCACCCTATCTTATACAGATTTTCTGCTTTCATCAATAGAACTTTGTCACCTTTGTGTCTCTTCCATGGCGGATAATATCATTGCTTCTTTGTCACAGGCAATAATCCATTTCAGTATTATTCAATATCTCCATTGTTCTTTTCCACTCAATAGCTCGAGGACTATTCTTTCCCCCTTCTCTCTGTAACAAATCGTTTGTCTCTTTCAAGCTCTGTTGTCCTCGTATTGTCTAGACTGTACCCGCGTTTAATTATTGTCAATGTAGCAGGTAGGTAGAGGACAACTTACAAGTGGATTTGTGTCTAAGCTGCCTGTTGAGTACTCTGAGTCTGGCTTGCAAGTTTGGGTGGGCTAAAGAGTGATCCATGTGCTGGACTTTGACTTGGCCAAATTATAAAAGAAAATTGCATACCCTCTTATTTATACTTCTATAATTCGATTTTTTTATGGGGATAAACATCACCAATAGAACATGCTGCTACAATGGCATGTCCATTAGTGGACCACAGGCCAGTGTATATATTAAGGCCTACAGACCTCAGTCGTGGTTAGCCTCTTTGTTGTTTTTGGATGACTTAAGCCACCCCATTATCTTTTAATTTTGTAAGTAGTGGTTAGTTATCTTTATTTTAATCAAGAACATGCCTTTACACCTAAAATGGTTTTAAATGAGCACAAATGGAACAGAAACAAAAAGAGAACGATTTAGAAAACAATACAAAGTCCACAGGAATCAACAATTAACAAGAGACAAATACAAACGTCACCAACCACCCACAGCATTGAGACAAGAAAAATCAAAAGCCCATTTCAACACTTGAACCGACTGAGAGGGAAGAAAACTTGAAAACTAAAAAGTCTTAGTAATCTGTGGTGGGTAGCTGCTCATGTGTCTCTGGGGTGATGAAGATGAACTCGTAGATGACGGCAGCAATGGCAGCGCCAATGAATGGGCCGAGCCAGTAGACCCAGTGGTTGGCCCAAGACCAGCTGACCACAGCGGGTCCGAAGGAGACTGCTGGGTTCATGGATGCACCATCAAAGGCACCACCAACCAAGATGTTGGCACCCACAATGAAACCAATGGCAATAGGTGCAATGATGCCGATGTTGCCCTTCTTGGGGTCCACTGCTGTTGCATACACTGTGTAAACCAGACCAAAGGTCATCACAATCTCAAGCACCACTGCGTTCCACACACCCACACCAGATGATAGGGAGAAAGCAGACGTTTCCTGCATCAGATCAATTAACAGCATTCCATTATTGTCAAGAAAAATTGTGTTTATTGTTGTTGATACAAAGTTTTTAGTAAGAATGGCTCAGTGGCTTACCAATCCACCAGTGGCAAACTTGAGAAGCAAGCAAGCAACCACGGATCCGAGCAACTGGGCAATCCAGTACAAAACACTCCTGATGAGAGTGATGTGGCCGCCAACGAAGGCACCGAATGTGACAGCAGGGTTAACATGCCCGCCGGAGATGTTTGCACCAACGGCAACCGCCACGAAAAGTGCGAAGGCGTGTGCCAAGGCTGCGGCTACAAGGCCGGCCGGGGTTGTTGAAGCATCGTCAGTCAGCTTGTCTGCCAATACACCAAGTATAAGATTAAGCACAAGTACTAACAGACAGTAAACAAATATTATCTTATCAAATAATCTGATATATTATATCATCAAACCACCTAATATGTTACACTAATCAATAATGTATACCGAGCTAATGTTAAAGTGTTGCAATCAATCATCAATAATCTCAAAAGTTTGAAGTGTTAAAAAAATTAATAATAATTAATGTATACCGAACTAGTTAATAGTCTCCCTTATGTAACTGTTCTAAATTGACAATATGACAATATACATGAACTCGAAACTCGAAACCGGAACATAAATAAAAAAAATGAAAGTGGCAAAAAAGGTGAGGGACATACTGAAGGCCATGCCAGAGCCTTCACCAGCAAAGACAAAGATAAGCACTGAGATAAACTCAGCAAGAGCTGCTCTGAGAGCATCGACCTGCCCAAACTCAGCTGGGCTTCCCACAGCAATTCTAGAAATCGGCATTCTGACAAATTGCAAATTCGGATTTGAAGCCTCAGAAAAGAAAGAAAGCTGTGTGTTGCTTGCTTTGAGTGCTTTGCTTAGTGGCTTAGTGACAGTTATATATAGGGGTCCCTAAAGACAACGTTAACGGATGCGTAACCGGTACAGCCGGTTACCACTTGTCACAGCTAAATTTCAACGGCAATGTACAATTGGCCGCCACCTGTCTTTGTCTGGGTGAGCTAGTAGGCGGGCCTCCCATTTGTTCTCATCGTGCCACGTGGACGGTTGATGTGACGACGTGGGGCTGACCGATCAGGATGGAGGTGAAATTTGATCGCATTCACCGGCCAATGCTTTGCCCTCGCGCGCCTTTGAGGTGGTGGGCCCTTCAATGATTGTTGTAGTTTTTGCCTCATGCACCGACCTTTATTATACTTTATTTTTATAATTTGGTGGCTTTGGTGATTTTTAATTTTTTTAGAAAGAGTGGCTTTGGTTATTAAGGCTTAGTTTGGTATTGCTGTGAAATACAATTTAATTTTTTTAGAAAGAGTGGCTTTGGTTATTAATTTAGTTGTGCTGCCTTCACTTCATTGTCATTTTATTATGCACTAATCAACATAATTATACTACACACCGAAAAAAAAAAAAAAAGAAAGATGAAGATCCAAACCGACATAATTATAGTGATTATATTTACTTTTTGGTGTGCAATATAAACTAGTTTGCTAAGCTTATTTTCTGCAGTATTTTTTGATATTGTTTGGAATTAATTTTTAAATACTTATGAGGAAAGCGTATCCGAATTCGAACTCTCATTCAAATCCTTCTTCTCTCTTGTAACAAATTTTAAAAAAGGAAAACAAATTTATGGTGACATTACTTCTTTCAATTATAATAAACAAAGGCTTTAGAACGAAACAATTTATTGTAATTTTTAAAAGCTAAAGTATTATTTTAAAATTAAATTCAATTTAGGGTGGGGGCAGGGGAATTAGCAATGGTATATTCCTTTTAGAAAAGTGTCGAAAACTCCCTTGTCGAAGTTTCATTGTTAAACATAAACACGCAGTCTTTTTCATTAGAGTTTTAAGTGTGTGTTGTGGATTGATTGGCAAAATTCTTTTTTTATTTTATCAGTGATAATGTAATCGTCACTCAGTAATATTATTGTGAAAACCAATAAGTTAGAGTGGTAGGCCATTTGGTCTATGGAGGCTCTGATAGTTCTTATCTGAAAATGACCTATTCTGGGTTTGGTTGCTAGCATGTGCATTATTAATGTATTTACAGAAAACGTTGCTTAACTGTGATATATATGACCTATCAAATACATGCAATATGACTTATCATTTTAGATTTAATTGAAATCAAATTGATGAACCGTCATTGTCATCTAATAATGCGTAGCAAATAAGCAAAATACATCATATTCTCATCTCGACATATTATATGTATTTTGGCCCTTAGTTCATCAAAAATTTTGGGTTTAATTTCATGCTGTGATCGGATTGCAATAATACTAAAGTCTCTAAAGTTTTTCCAAATTTTAGTTACTGATAAAATAATGTGGCTGATAACTTACTCATTATATATATAATATTCGTTATAAATAAATAAAATTTAAATTGAATAAATTACGGAGACGACGACCGTGTAATTTTGATTGGAAATTAATTAGAATACAGTTTGTTCTGAGTTTCAAAGCTTTTCTGGTAGAGTTTGTGGGCGTCATCATGTTATTATGTGGACACTAAAATATGATGAATATGATTTCATCATACTCTTCACATGTCATTCTTTGTTACGCTCCGCTGTCATATGCCATGATTTCGCAACTACTATATGGACCATACTATGACATCCTTCCCTCTAACTCTCTCTCATTATTTTTGTGAGGAGAAAATTAAGTACATATTAATTAATTAAGTGGGTAATGTAGGAGATGGTGGACTTAATTTTGTCTCTACTTCCATCTATATATAAGGGTATAATCATGAGATTATCAAGCCGACCACATATACATATATCATATCTTTGAACACTTTTTTTTGGGTTATATTAGAGAGAATTAAATCCTGAACCTAATATAATTCTAATACTTACTGCATCCATCCTCACCACTTAGACCAATTCCAAAGGCATACGTTTGAGCATTTTAATTAATTCTAAAAGCACTCAACTAAATCTAAAATACTTAATTTTTAAATTAATTTTAAACGGCCTTATTTTGGGTGTAAACACAAAATCAACCCTAAAAGAAATTATTATATTTTCGTATTTCTATATAATGGCTTTACTTCATGCATCCGGATAGTTTTTTCTGTACTTATTTTTGTCTGACTTTTGATATTAGCAACAGATACAATAAATTCATAGCACTTTATATTACACAAGTATTTGATGATGGGACCAAGATCGAGCCAACCACATATCAAAACGTTCGAGCATTTTCAATTGTAAAGGCACGAATAATAGTGTGAGGATGACACAAATGGTGTGATTGAATAATGTTGATTTTCATTCGTATTGATCTTGTCTACGAATATCATGGATCAAGAGCCATGTTTGTTTATTAATAAACAATGTCTTACATGTATAGGGTCTATCCTCACTCTCCTTATCTCATATTTTATATCTTATCTGTTCACTAATTTAATTAAGAGGGCGGCTGAATAGGGCCGCTGACGATTACTACTCACAATTAAAATGATCCCTGTTTTTAGTTTATAGTTTTTTGGATCAGATCTAAGTTGAACTCAGAGAGCCAGCCTTGGTAGAGTTGTAAACTATAGCCAATTTGGTTTGAGATGGCTAGTTAATGCCAGATTATGGATATGAATGTTTCGGATTATGGATAAACAATAACTTGTAGCACATGCCATGGTCCATGGATATGCATGCTAGTGAGTCGGAGAGAGAGAGAGAGAGACGCACAATATTTGGTAAAGAAAGAACAATTCTTGGGTTGGGTTTGTCTCTCTCTGTTTTATCTCACAAATTTTAATGCTTCTCAATTATTAGAGAGGGAGAGAACAGAGAGGCTACTGTCGCGTTGGACTCTCCCATGTTCCATCCCCAAAATTGGAAAAAAGAAAAAAAGAAAAAAAAGTGTAATCAATTAGGGACAAAAATGTAAAATCATCGAAACTATGTAGACCAAATAATCTGAGTTAGATTCAGAACTAAATTGGAAAATGGACAGAACCAAACTGACTAGAACTGTGTATTCAATCAACCAACCAAAATGGTCGATGGTGTCACGTTTTGTAGTTGTACGGTTGGACCAGCGTCGACGGTTCCATCGTGTTTGCTAGCGACGGTAGTTACAGAAGGGGACGCGGTGACCATCTTTTCAGGTGACAATGACATAAGCCTCTCTTCCCCATTCTCATCAGTATTGAGTTTTTTTTTTCATTCAATATTATCCCATATGTCCAAATTTGTCAAAGAACAGGTTCATATTCTAATCCCTTGATGGTTTAATGGGTCTTTATCTGATTAATTGTTGCCTTGGAAACTTCATGGTCGACATCTGTTTGCCTGAGGAAAGTAGCAGAAACTATAAAATTAAGCCTCATTTAAAAAATTGTTGCTTGCCCAAATTCATAGAGATATCATTTAGTATTACTTTGAGTCTTGGAAAATCATGGTGACATTTAGTTCAATAGGGCATTGTCCATCTAAATTGCCAAACAAGTATCCTCGTTAATTTTGCATTACTGAAGAAGTGTAAGAAAAACAAAGCGATAGTGCTTAGAAAATTTGTAAAACAAATGCTTCCTGCTGGAAATTTTACCCCTGACTTATTTATATATTCATTAATTTCAGCATTGCTTTCGCTTAGTTGACAGGACTTAGTTACCCCGTAACTTCACAGATATACTTAGCATTAATGTAAAGTCCTGCAAGTATATTCCTGATTGTTACCAAAAAAAAAAATTCCTGCAAGTATCCTATTTATGTATGTATCACTGTGACTACCTTAGTGACAGTAAAGGGAAGTTATATCTGTGAAGTATCCATTGCCCTTATGTTTGGATTAAAATTTATATGTGAAAGTACCAACCAGAATGCCCAATTGTCTTACTCTGATCAATGGTGTTTTTTTAGTTACCAGTTGCTTAGATTGAAGTGGATTGACTACTATTGGCATTTTGAGGTTGTCATATAGTTGTATGATTAAAGATTTATAGTTTTATGTACTGTTGGGACCCTTTCAAATTTCGAAAAAAACCAACAAAAGCTTCATGCTTCAGAATCTTATAAAATCGATCACTATTTTCCCCTGCACACAGCCATATTTTTTTATTTCAGGAACATGTTGTTCTACATACCTTTTATTTTTTTTGGTCTGTACATACCTTTTCCGTCTAGAAATACTAGAGAATTAGAGATGCTCTTACACCTTGTCCTGGTTATTCAGGGTGTTGGACAGATACTAATTAAAGGTTGTTATTTGGGATGCAGGGTGGATTTTTCATATAACCTTGTTTCGTCCCTCTTCTCTTAGTCTTAGGACAGTTTTAGTTTATGTAGATTGATCAGTTTGGGTATTCCAAACTGAGACAAGATTTTGATATATTACACAGAATTATCTATGCTCAAATGACTTCGTTTTGCATCCTTTTCTAAGTGAATAGAAATAGAATTCAGATTTGAAGATCAATACTTAGAGGGACTATATGCTCATCTTTATTTCCTTCTTCTTTAACTACCTTTTGTTAACAACATTGTTATTAATATCACCTTGTTCTTCTTTTTAATGTTTGAGTAATTATTTTTTCTCTTTAACTTTTTTGTCTGACAACAATTATACTACTCAAACATCCCTAACAAACTCAAATTAAAGGTCTTAAAACCCTCAAGCTGAGGGTCTACATCAACCCTTCTTCTGCTTTAATATTGAACTTTTCATTTACTCTGCGTCATCAACTATTTTGTTTGTAACTTACAATATTGAATAAACTAACCCTTATGAAAGAACATGTCTCATCAATTCCAATTTCTTACAAAAATATTTGAATATTTCCATATAACATGAGGGATGATGTGTGTTTTCCTTCTGTATTTCCCCCCTCTATGGAAGGAATTAAACTTCACTCCATATGACTCCATATTAATAATTATAACATCTAATCTCTAAAGATAGTCTAAAATCTAGTATCTATAATGCTTTCTGAATACAAACCTAAATTTCTTCTGAGTAACAGGAGATTGATGAGATGCTATTTCTGTGGTGCTATTTATCATAAATGTGCTTACTCATGTTGTTATCTGTGTTGAGTATATAGCATGTCTAAAACTATATATCTTGATATTTTCACTATTTGGACGCAATTTAACTCAAATTCATAATTCACAAAAAATTGAATATAACTAGAGGCTTAAGTATTAGTTTCTAACCAAGTAAGAATATCATATTCTATTGTTCAGCTAACAACCCTTGTTAAATTTGATAAGTTTTCCAAAGCATATGTTGCATAGTCTTATTAGGTGGATCTTGGGTTAGACAATGCACTTATTCTGTAGCTTTTGGATGCTTTTCCATCTTTGAACTCTGAATTTCACGAAATTGATGAAATGCTAATCTATATAACACCATTCTTAATCATACGTGTCTTCACTCATGGCTTTAATTGTGCAAGGCATATTTGGCATACTTTTTCTTGACTGGTGAGACTTAAACCAATATGGTATTCTCTCTCTATACTTAGAATCTGGTTAACGCTTCAGATAAATTTACATTATTAAAGCCAATCAATTCCAACTGGATGGCCAAAACACATTCAGTTTCTGAAAGGATAAGCCTTGCGCATGTGCATCTTGTTACGCAATACTTACTCAATTTGTCGTGTAGAGAAAAGGTTCTCAACAACTCGAGCATTTTTCTCCATGAAGGACATCTGTTAGAACCGTCGGGGGCAGAGAAAAGATTCTCAACAACTCGAGCATTTTTCTCCATGAAGGACATCTGTTAGAATCGTCGGGGGCAGGTGTAATCACCTAGGCGTGCTTGGTTGCATGCAGCTTTGTCTAAACTCTCTTTATCACCTCTATATAAAGCGAAGTTTTCCCAGGGTCTCTTCACAATTCAGTACTCAAATTTTTTTCTTCACTGTTAGTGCTATCAAATCTTCTTTTCAATTCTTCTTAAAAGATCTTTGAAGCAGTTGAAGTTTTCACTGTGGTAATGAATATAAGATATATTCGTTGCCATGGAAAAATTTCCTAGTCAATCTGCATGCCACAGTGATTCTGTGGCTAACTCTGTAAGTACTAGGCACCAATACTGCATTGTATGGCTTTCATCTGATGAGGTTAATCATTTTTCATATTCAATATCATGCTTGTTACTAATGAGAAACTCAGGTTGATTTGTTAATCTTCCGCATAGTTATTATGATATATACAGATTTGATTGTTCAGCAGGTAGCGTGTTTGGATTTTGCATTAATGACTCCAGTTATCATGCCTTCAATTAAGATCTTCCATATTGTCTTATTTGTTGTTGGATCACCTTATATGCACAAATTATTATCTATAGATTGTTTTTTAAAACTAAGTCAGTTGTTTGCTCTTGTTCTTCTTTGACCATGGCTTCTTAGCTTGCATTCAAAGCATCATCCATGCGACTACGGATAGAAGCAATCAACTTACAACCAGATAGTGAAGTGAACAATGGCATTTGTGCTGCTATAGCCATATATACTCTTTTCTCATAGCGGAATTGCATAGTTTTAACTTTTAATCCTATATCTAGCGTCAAACTTATTCTGTGTGAGCAAAGGTTAGCTTAAAGATCTAATTATATATATTTATGTGCATACGTATCAGGCACATATATACATATATACACGAATGTATTACATGCATTCATATATGTTATATGAAAAATATCATATCAAGCATATCCAGAAAGTGCCCTTTCCCATCTCCATGAAATTTTTTTCCTTCTGTAGATGGTATTTAATGCTGATAGTGTAATAAAGATGCAAGAGTTATTTTCTTTCAAGCTTTTTTCACTAAATATTGGAAAAGTAGCAAAACCTTCATTTTATTTTAATATGTTCTGATGTTAAAGATGGTAGTCTCTTCATTATGCTGCAGGGTACATAATTTATTTTTGTAGAAACTCATGCCTTCTTAGTAGCTATTAATTTTCTCTCTTAAATGTTTTCAAGGTTATCTTTTTCCGTGTTGACTAATTAAAATACCACAGGGCAACCATGTTAATGAAGAAATCTATTTGATGCAGGATGGACTTAAAGGTGGCTTCGATTCGTGCTTTGTGGTTGAACAAATGAAAAACAAGCAAGACATGGCATCAAACCATGAAGTGTTTCGAATCAAGGCCAAGATGAAAGCACAAATTTCACTAAGTTCATCAAGGGTTGATGCCCCTCTTTTACTCACTTTCCAAACATTATCACTATCTTTTACTCACATTCCTAACATTACCTAACTAATTAATATATATTTTATAAAAAAATTATAATTATAAATTAAAAACTAAAACGCTATAACCAAAACAACCTTAGAGGTCTAGGTGGGTGGTATGCTATTTTTGGGGAGACTTAATTTGCAATGTTGGGCTTTGGTTGTCTTGATGTGACATTTGAGGCATTGGTCATATGAGACACTTGAAGGCCTTGTTGCAAAGTGAGGAAATCAACCCTGGAAATAGCACTTCTCTAACCTTTTCCTCTTATAAAAGATAAAATCCAAGGCCCAACCCCCCTTCCCAACCCACATTGTCCTTTTTTGCCTCCTTGGGATGCTGGCTTTAGAGAGAGAGAGAGTGTGAGTGAGAGTGAGTCTTTGGAAGAGTGATGAGAAAGAGGGGAATGGTGTGGTTTTTTGGCACAGGGCAGTGAATGAATGGATTAGCCATGGTTTTTCATGGTGTTAGTGTTGAGCGCAAGTCTGCCACATTTGAACCACAGGGGAGCCAATTTTTGAAGCCTCTCTACTGGTAGCTCGCTCTCTCTCTCTTTCTAACTTTTGTCACACCTGTGATCTCTCCACTGGCAGCATCCCAAGTCCCCCCAACCTCCCTTGGCCTTCTTACATAGAACCACACCCAGCCACCCCATCCCAGCCTAGCCTAGCAGCCCTTCCCCTGCTCTCTGATCACCAACACAACCCCCAAAGACCCTCCCTCACTATCACTTTCCTGGTTCATTCTGCAATGGAGAACTTCCGTCCACTTTTCTTCCTCACCACCACCACTCTCATAAACTCCACCCTGCAGGAGCAACCAAACTTGGTTCCTCCTTAGGAAAATCCACAATTTTCCATTCCTCATGAACCAGCAGTGAGCTTCTCTTTAGCTCCCTCTACTTCTTCAACCTCTTAGTACTATTATTATCTGGGGTCAGTACCTAGCAGCAGTATACGCGTATACTCCTTACCCCACCACATATCCTCTCCTCAACATGCGCACACATGTGCGTAATTTGGTTGCCATGTTGTCAGCAGCCGCCAATTTTGGTGGCCACCGAGAGCATGACCAAGCAGCACTTGCGTCCAAGGCTGCAAGAAAAGAGAGAAAGTTGGCTTGCCAAAGGAGCGGTGCATGTTGAGCAGAGCCAATGCTGCTTCCGGGGCTTCTTCTTCCTGCTCCAGTGGTTGTGCTTCAACTCAGGAGGAGGATTGAAGGATTTTGGCGCTGGTGCTAGTTCTGATATGCAGAACCCCAACAAGGACCTCTAAGCGTTCTGCATTACGGATAATAAGGTGGGTTTGTCTCAAATTTCAATTTGCATGGTTATGTTTTTCTTAATTTACACTATAATTCTGTGTATATACGTTGATTTTTTCCCCCCCTGTTGGACAGAAACTAAGAGTGTTGCTGAAGAAGGAGTTAAAGAACAGTGATGTTGGATCTTTGGCCATTTCTGTACGAACACAAATGCAACAACCTTGTGAGTTTCTGTCTCTTTCAAAAGCAAAATTTGTTACAAATTAAAGGAAAGTTTGTCTGAGTTGCATGCATGTTGACAATATTGCCCATGACCTTTTCTAATTATTATGACGCTATTTTTGGGAAGATTGTGCAGGGGTGGGGGAAGGGGGAATTAATTAATCAACACAAACTGGGAAGGTGTTGGAATAGACAAAATAGGAAGGCCATTAATGGAGACTTAGTAGATGATGCGTTGGTAAACATTGACTAGACAACTAGGACTGACTAAGCACGTGCGTAGCACGAGTACTTGGCACCCTTTGAGAGTTTTTGAAATGCTTCCAAGTTTCCAACTGGTTGGCAGGACTTGCGTTACATAAAGACTGCCTGAAAAACTGAAAAAAAGCATCTTCCACGCACACACACACAGTAGAACAGTAAAAACTGGTGGTTAGGCTTGTCTTATGTATATAACATTCAGTTACATGGACCATACATTAATATAATTTTGAACTTCAATTCGATGTTTGATTTTTAATATTTTTCATGTTTTCTTTAACTTATAAGCTTCTTTTTTTCCATGCAAGGGAACAGTAAGTCTCCATAAAAAGCGGCACAAGACCAGTAACTGATGGAGTCAAGGCCTTCTCAAACCTACAACACAACACCGCCACAAACCCTAACAACCAAAACCCCAACAACAAGAAGCCAAACAACACCAGCTGGATCCCAACACCAACTTCCCCAACCCTTAAACCAAAAGCCACCCCAACAACACAACCCTATAGCCATACTACGTAGCTAGGGACGAGGAAGATGAATCGTTGCTAGCTCTACTAATCGAACAACACCAACCCAACAAGGATCAACTAGATATAATTGTTTTGCCAGCAGTGTGTATGGATCATGCTTTCTCTTCACATAGACAAAGAGAGGAAGCTACTACTACAACATCCATCACTATATATAGTAGAAGCAATATCATCATCACAACAATCAGCTATAGTCATGGATATCGAGGTCCCATCATCTTCAGCATCATCATTGCGACTACTATGACATAATAATGACCCGACGGCAACAACACCTAGTGGTGGTGCTGGTGGCTTCCCAAGCGTTCTACCCGAACTTTATCTTTTGTATTTTGACTTTTACTGACGTACACATGATGATGCATGACATTCATCATTAATAATTGTTTCTCATGTTTCATGAGAAGATACATATAAGAAATGAGAGTAAAGTCTCTTAAGTAATAAGTATAGGAAAAACAAATTCTTTCTGTAATGTAGACTTCTTTGGTGATGTAAGTTGTATACTATTACTCAGTGGAATAAAAGAGATAATAGACTATATATTATATCTTCAATTAGTCTCTTCTAAAACGAGTTTTACGAGGAAACTGTCACATACAACAGTCGTATGAAAACATATATGTATTAGTACTGACAAATGTTACACATGAACTCTTTATTACCAAATATTTGAAGGGGGAACAACTTACAATGAGCTCAAAGGCCCAAAGAACAAATTACTTGTACAACCAGAGCCCAAAGGCTAATAAACTAGAAAGAATCCCGAAACATGAAAAAGCCCAAGAACAAGAGCAATAGCACACCCAACCAACAGCATACATGTTTGTATGAATTATACACTCGTTTTTAACAATGCCAATCCCCCGACTAATTAATAAACAAAAAGAAAGAAAAAACGCCCAACTAATTGAATCTAATAATTTGGAAGCTATTTCACGTACACATGGGCCATGCTTAAAAATGAGACAATTTCAAAGGCTTAGTTCATTTTCTCTCTTTGCCGTCACACACCTACTCGTGCACCAAACTAACCCTACAACATTAATAAAGTTGAGGCTATCTTTATGATCAAGTGCCTTTCCTACAATAGAAATAGCATACTTTGGTGTGTTCAAACTTTGGACATCCTTTTACTCTCTAAAGCCAGACCAAGAGAGCAATAGAGCATATATATGGCATATTGGCATATCACTTTCTTGCATGCACTTCACACAGTCAAACCAAACACCAACCGCTTTGCTCAATTGAGTCAAATCCATGTTGAAATTAGGAAGCACTTTTTGGGCAAATTCGATTGGTTTATAACTTTACATATGTGCAGGTATTAATTTACGTCCATTAGAGTATCCAATGAAGCCCGTTATCTAGTTCAATCTTAATGATTGGTTAATTTAATTAATCACCCATTTAGAAGTCATATTAATTAAATTGCCAAGTTGATTATGCACCAACTATACGGTCCATGAGCATTATAATGGCAGACAATGGTCCAAGACATGATAACCCTATTTGGTACCATAAAGGTCACCATACTCGAATGATATTATTCAATGCAGGTTCTTTGATATAATTGCTAGACATTTTTTCTAGGTACTTTTCCATGACAAACCAAACTAGTAATTAATAACTAACGTTGGCTTAATTAAGAGGTCCATTCTCGTGGTCATCATCATCACTATTATGACGAAGCATCTATTAGAGATTGCTCCATTATAGCTAAGGGCCAAGTATAATCTCGATCACTGCCCTAGACAAGTTGCTTAGAATATGATGATATGCGATTATTCAATGTTACACGTACGAACCAGATCCTAAATCAACTACATCAATATATTTCTAATTGAAGTAGACCAGTTACCTTGATATAATTCTCAACTTTTATTTCTCATGTTAACATATAGAGTGAAGCTGCACTTATATTAATATACACATTTCATTGATTCATTAGTGTTTTTAGGATTTAATACCATGCTCACTAATTTCTAACTTAATCATTAGTATTTCATGATTAAGTTAGATATTAGTGAGCATGGTATTGGTTAATGAGGAAAATAGAATTAACTATATATCAATTCTTCTTCTTGTTTTTAAAAGGTGGGCGTTGGGAGACTATAGATTAATGAGCAGCCTATCAGGGACAAAATCACTGTAAATGCCATGGGACGAGAGAGAGAGAGAGAGAGAGAGAGAGAGAGAAAGAGAGTCCGGGGGAGACCAATAGAGATTTTTTGGGTGAGCATTGGAGTGAAGTACAAGACAGAGATATTACTTATATTAATTAGATTGTGTATTGGGCAGGCAGTAGACTCTAGAATATATTGAAATCTTCACATACAACAAATTAATGACCAATATTGAAGTATACGTATTGTCATGTAATGTAGACTCACTCTTTTTCTTTGGCCAACATTGCATTATGTAGACTTTAAATTCGATTAAATTTAATTAATTTTATACTGTTTATATGATATATACGTTATAAATTTGAACTATACTTTTAAATAAAAATTTATTTTATTAATAATAATAGTTCAAAACAAAAAATCTATCAACATAATATGCTAAAACCTACGTGGTTAAATCGTAAATAACTAAATATTATACATTAAATCCGAAATAAAACATAAAAAACATAACCTCCACGAGCCTAGCTAAGGTGGTGCCGTTGGTAGACTGCTTTCCCAACTAGGAACGACTTCCGAGTACGTCCCGACTACGACCACTTTTACTGTTTACCATTTTGAGTCTTGAGGTCAATTTTTCCTCAGAGGCTTGAAGCACGTGCAGCCTACCCATGCCCTTAAACACGCACATTCGCATGTGCCTCGCCGCACGGTGATCCCGCCACGTGTGCGACTTCGGCCTCTTCTGCTACCAAGCCTTTGGTGTTTTCTACACGTGTCGCGACGTGGATGGCCTTCACATGACTCTTACCTAATCACCATGTGCAATTGCGAGACAGGACAACCCCATTGGCTTTCTGCAACAGTGCTTATGATCACGACGTTTTAGTTAATTCCTTCTAATTATAAGCACTTAATTGCGTTTCATGGAAATTATGATTAATTATGACGTGGTGCCGTTACGGAAAAGTGCTTGGCGATAAAATAGATTCTCACTTAAGTGCCACCGTCTAATTATGGGGAGGAGGAGGAAAGAATTTTTTTCTTTTTGGTTTTTAATCATTTTCTCCATATGAACATGATTAGGTAGACAGGTAAAGTCGTTACCAGTTAGGAGGTAAAAGGGGGAGGTGGTCTCAACTTTTTAGGACCATTCTTCAAAGTTAGTCAAGCACAATTACTATAATGTCCCTAAAATGCGGCTGCATAGCCCCATAGCCCTTAGTTCTGTATCATTCATCAAAACATGTATGCTTCAAACGAGGATGCATCCACATAATTACTCACACCTTTTTTTCTTTTTCACTTGGAAGTAAACTGAAAATTAGATTACACTCTAAAATGAAATTTTCATTATTTTAAAATACTACGTACTTGGTTTATTATTACTCATATTGATAGAATTGAGCCCACTTTTCTAGTTTGCTTTGAACTTTTGAAATACTATGAAACCATAAATAATAATGTTACAAACAAAATTAAGTTGTTAGAATGTCTGAGTTCACATATTTTTTTTGTTTTTCTTAAGTAAAAAATTAGTATTATATATTCTCATTTGAATAAGTGTGAGAGATCCATTAATGTGTAAGTCTTGATGAGTTCATTTAAATCTTAAGAATGTAATAGAACATAAGTAGACCCTCTTAAGTCTTAACAAAAAAAAAATTTGATGCCAATATTAAACTAAATGGTCAACTAATGAAGGTGCCCAAACCATAAAGCGAAGATTAAACAATAAGTAGACATATATAATCACTCCCACACATACACACTGTATAAGCAAACTAGATACATGCATTCAAAGAGAATCAAATGTTTTTAATGTAGCAGCTTTTGTCGTACACCAAGTATATTTTTATATCTAGCAGCATAATTTGTCGTCTTCCTAGTTTAGAGAGAACCGTCAACATTAAGTACACAATTAATAAAAATAAAAAAACCCAACACTAAAATAACATTGTGGGCACACTAATACATTTCCTAGCTACTACCTCGTTGTATGGTTCATGCATACTGTGCGTTTTTAGTCCTAAAATTCAGATTGATAAAGAAATTAACTAAATTATCGTGTACACACACGTGATGTCTAATTAATATAACGACAAATTTAAAAGACAATGAACAGGTCAAAAGTATAAAATATGTAATTACCACGATAATCTTAGGTTATGAATTTTTTGTTAAAATGATTTGATCAAGTAGGAATATAGTTGATATTTCTTATATGATGATGGTTTCGAAACAGTGTTCTCTTAATAATACAGATAATGGCACAATTAATATTAGATTACGTGGGTGACTGAGATGGAAGGTTGCACGGGGATTGGTACTGCAAGGGTGATGTTATCATGTGTGATTTTAAAATAAAAATATAGGGGAGGGAGGATGATATTTAAATTGTGAAAGAGTGCCGAAACCGCTTGTCGGGAATAAAGAAAGAAATATTGTGGTCTTACAATGGAATTCCTGGGGAAATCACCATGTGCATTATGCCTATGTCTATGTCACAAATATGTTTATCAGGTTCGTTTGTTCTTAAAATTCAAGAGGAATATGTAATAAAAGGATATATTTTTAACTTTTTCTTTCTGATTTTGTTTTATGTGGATCTGCACCATGTCCTAATGAAAAAATAACTATTTAAATATACATAATTGATCTTTAAAATGTTAAACATTTTGGTAGCGATAATATTATATAATGCTTTACTTAATATAATTTTATACCACATTCTTATATCACTTTATGTGTTATTATTTATTAAACAGAGTACTTTCTTCTTTTTATTTTGGAGTTTTTTTGATAAATGACAATTACTAATCGTTCTTGTATGTGTTACTTAATCATTGTTTACATGTGTATCTTTTATAGAGTTGTTTTTCATCAATTAATAGTTTATAGTCACTCACGTACATAAACAATCATAAATTTTAATACTCGGTTATTTATAGTACATGTGAACAAATTGACACTAATAGATTCTAAGTTAAAGACTAAAGTGAATGAATCAAGTCCAAAAAAAAATTCAATAAATAAGAGAACATGAGTAATATTAATTTTTTTGATTACAGAAAAAAAAGAAAGTTCGAATTCGGGTATGTAAGAATAAGCTTTTGTCATTGGCTAAGTAGGTCAACCCTAATTCACTTAAGTATACTAACTATACTGTTTCTTATTTATGTCATGCACATATTGGTATATGGTAATGGTGACCTAAAAACTGAAAACTATGAGGCTTTGTAGCCCGAAAATTCCATCAACGGGAAAGTTAATATATAGAATTGGATGAAGGAACATAGTAAGTCAACCGTTATATTGTTGATTCAGTTTCCTCGGGCAGTTCACAAGGCAATCTAGTACAAACCTACCAAGATAATCTAAGAAACTGGGTCCATCCTTCATAATAAAATAATCATCCAAACCAAAATCCAATTTTTTAAACAAATCAATATATTTGTATATTTTATTGCATATGAATTAGTTAATTAATTGGTTTGCAGTACATTGTAAAGCATATATAATTCTTAAGGGGGAAATGTTTTTAGGAAAAACAAATTTCTCTTCTAATTTTGCGGTGCATTGAAAGTAATTGAACATCTAATATGGTAAGAGATCTTTTTAACATTCAATTGAAAGATGGTGTCATGGTGGTGACATTGTGCTTATAAAATTACAAAGAGATATTTAAGGAAAAAATACAATTAAACACCACAAGATCATTTTAGTTTTTAAATACCGGAAAAAAAAAAAAACAGATTTCCAAAACAAGCCCTAACCTCTAAATTAAAATTAGACAATTTATTTTTATGGTAAATTAAGAAGGGGACTAAAAAAGAGTATATCGTCCCATTTGAAAATAAGAAATAAGTAGTTAGGACTTCCTTCAAGTACCAAACCACTAATACACTTGGTGTAAATGACATTAATTTAATAAGCTGGTGTAAATTATAATTTATGGGTTTTACAAATGTACTTGTTGTATTTTTACACTGATTTTTATGGATGTACAATTTTTTTTTTCTAGATACACTTTTAGCCTTTAGCTCAACTTATTTTGCTGAGTGTCTATTAAATCAATTTTTTTAGTTGTTAGACCATACAATATAACGGATCCTTAATTTTAAATAAGTGTTTCTTATGAATATTAACTTTTAAAAGCGGGATCAAATTTTAATCGAAAATAATTTTTTCTGTTTTGATTTAAGTTTTTTGTTAGTTACTAATTTTTTAGGATGTAACAAGATAAGATAAGATTTGATAAAATAAAAGTAAACTTGAAACTTACTAGTTTCCAAAAGTTCAAATATTAAAAAAAAAAACTGAGCAAAGCTGTCCAAAAAAAAAACTGGACGACGTTGATTAATGGTGGCACTCTTTTGTCGTCAAATAATGGAGGGCACACCATTATTCTTCATGGTCTGTCACTTCACAGTAACATATCCTCTCATTTATTTCACTCCGTAAGCCGCCGGTGGGAAATTTGATTTAAAATAGGGGCATCTATGGAAAGTTGCCATACCCATAATGTAAAACCGCGTAAACCATAATAGGCAACAGCTAGCTTTTGAGAATTCATAAGAAAAAAAAACAGCCGTTTAGAAATTTTGTTTATGGTAAGTAAGAAGAATTTTAGTTTTGGGTAAGAGACAAAGGTCCTTAAACAGTGGGAAAATTTCAATCATAATTCAATATTACAGAGAGAGAGAGAGTAAGGATTGGAATAATTCCTTAATTTTCTATGACGTGGACTTGGGCTTTTCTGGATCTTTGGGAGAGAGCCATCTCTCTCTTGTCTTATCTTATATGCTCTGCCCTCATGTTCTTCTATAAATGAGTCACATTCCACCTTACTTTAACTCCTAATACTCTGATTTTCTTCTCTGCTTTTTTCTTTTCCATTCTATTTTTCTAACTCACCACATACCATGGATGAGTTGGGTTCTCTATGGAGTACTACTACTTGTCAAGAGGTGGGTTACTCCTCATTTCTTGTTCTGACTGATTTCTATTCATTTTGTTGTTTCTGGGTTCTTGTTTGTTTTGCAGTACTTCAATCAAAGCCTGTTCTTTTTCTACTTCAATTGTGTGCTTAAATGTTGGTTTCTACTGTATTATCTCACATTCAATTCAACATATATACTTTCTGAGGTTTCCTTCATTGCTCTTTCAATTCATATTGCAGTTTTCTTTTTAATGTGAATTTAATTGCTAGTGATGGATCTTCCATGTCTGGTCAATCCATCGCCCTTAAATTTGTCATATTTTTCTATCTATAATCTTTAACAAATGAAAGCAGATGCCATTTTTCTCTCTGCAAAAACATAGAAATTCAACTTTTTTAAAATTTTCTTTTTCCCCATTTGTGTTCTCTCTTAACTTTTATTTTATTCTTCCAAGATGATTATAGTTATGTTGATTGCTTGTTTTTTGTTTTTTGGTAAAAGCCTCTGTTTTTCACTAGAAGTCAAAGCTCTTGTGTGAATTGCTTTTAAGAAGTGCTTTAGGCCTATATCTTAATTTTTTTAGCATTAATTTTTTATACAATTTATGGAAAAATGTGTACTTTTTCTGTTATATGTGTTATGAACAGAATATGTCTCAGTTGAATCTTTGAGCAACAATGTGTTGGTAGGTATTGAATCTATTGATGGAAGCTTGTGATATTTCATGGCATTAATAAGTTTATAGGGACCAGTGCCGATTTCTGTTTTAAGGGTGGCTTTATTGGTGACTCTTTACTATTCTCTTTTTGCTCCCCTTCTCTTTTTTTTTCAAAAAGAAATGCATAATTTGACCAGAACGTGGGATTTGCATGGGCCCTTGTTGGGTTTTCACTGTTCTTCCTAACTTTGAAATATTGTTTCCTACCTCCTTAATTTTGTGGC
Organism: Purshia tridentata; assembly: GCA_003254885.1. Taxonomy (NCBI): domain Eukaryota; kingdom Viridiplantae; phylum Streptophyta; class Magnoliopsida; order Rosales; family Rosaceae; genus Purshia; species Purshia tridentata. Next base: position 32,125 of record QANT01001959.1, on the reverse strand, counting down.
TGTGAGAATTTTTGGTTTTTCAAAAGTTTGGTTTTCATGTCTGGTTTGAAAAGCTTTGGGCTTGATGTGGGTAATTTGGTCTGTCTACCCTTCAGTCTTTATTTTTTTAATTTATTTTTGCGAATTTTATTCATGATTATGATCTTGAAAATTGTTTCCATTAATGTTGTTATACTAACCAACCTGTTTTGAATTGACAGAGTGCTGAGGAGTTGAGGCAGAAGCTTCTGTACGCTACCCTTGAACTAGAATCAGTAAGAAGTTTAGCAAATGAGGAAATCAGAAAGAGTGAGGAGAATGTGAATAATGTACTCAATCTTTTAAAGGCTGCATATAAAGAGAGAGATGAGGCCAGAGATGAGCTGCGAAAGGTCCTGAAAAAGATCACACCTTCTAGCCCAATTGACCAATTGCCCAATATGTTTCATCATGTCCAGCCTGAAAGCCCACTTCTGATACCCACCAAAGCAAACTCAAGCATAACTGAATCTAATAGTCTCTCTGAGACGTACAATCTTCAATCACATGGCTCTTCTCCTGTAGATTCCTTGTTTGATGCAGTTTCTTCACCAGAGTTCTCAAATATGAACATGGCTGACTCTTCTAACATGGCCTATGTGAATCATCCTATGGTACAAGAATATAATGGTAGTACATCCACTGCTGTAGTCTCTTCAGGCATGACCAAAACTGACCCAGCTTCTGCAGTAATTGACAATATGGTTAAAGGGAAGACTCTGCCTCAGAAAGGACAACTCTTGAATGCTGTGACGAATGCCGGTCCACTGCTTCAGACACTTATTGTTGCCGGACCTCTTCCTCGCTGGCGAAATCCCCCTCCTTTGCAGCCCTTCAAAATCCCACCTGTTTCAATCAAAGGCTGTGAAGCTGCAAGTTTCAATCAGAAACCAGTGGCAAATCCTAGCTATGTGGTTCCTAAGTCGCTGAATTTGACATCATATCCTGAGATGTCTCGTGGGTTTTCTCAAACATGTTCAGCTTCCTTGTTGAATTTCAACAATTGTCCTTCTGTGTCAGACCTGAACTACAATGCAAGGCTGCTGACTTCAAGTCCCAGTATTGACCACCAAATCCCAACTGGCAAGCGACAAAGGCTTCAGTGACATAGGTCAAATTTGCCTCTTTTTGTGTAAAAATCAAGTTTGAGCGGTTCATGGTGTAAATGGGGGATACTTTTGTTTTCTTGGTTTTGAACTTTAAATGACATTGCCATTAAAGCAAAAAGTATAAGCAAGTTGCTTATATTTTTGCTTTGTTTTGCTACTTCATTTTCGCAGAGAAAGTATAAGCAAAAACCAACATAATCTTTGATTGATATTACAAGCACCAAAAAAAAAAAATTATAAATTTTAACCTCAAATGTGTTCTTATATGGCATTCCAAGTTGGAAACAATATGGAAATAACTTGAAGTGCATTAGTACAAACACATTCAAGTATGTTTTATGCAGCCTGCAGTAAATGTAGTTTGCAGGAATGAGTGCCAAGAGGGCAAAGGTTGTGAAAGTATATATACTTTGCAGAAAATGTCAGACCGATCTCTCTTCCTTGCGAGCCACTAAATTTATAAAAATCTGCGTCTAAAAATGACTTGGAATTTGGAAATACTTACTTGCTTGGTAATGGAGAACCCAGGTCAAGCTGCTTGTTATGTAGATGTTGTTAAACATTGGAGTTGGACAAAAAGTATATTCTAGGCAGCTTATGACTGAAATGTGCTACAAGAAATTAATTTTTGTGCAATTTAAACTACAAGGTACGTAGTTGTTTTGTAGGAACCTTCACTAAAAGAGTCGTGGTCATCTCACAAAATCTGAATCAGACTTTGGTTTCATCCACCCCTGAAAATATGTACCACTTTGTATCCTTGATATCATCCCCAGGTACCAGCCTTGCATGTCAGCATCTGTTTTTTCTTTGATTTAATCGTTCTTCACATATTACTTTTTTTCATTCCTGTAGATTCAGATAAAAACAATTTTGGGTGCAATATATTCATTGATGCTAGCCTTACTCAAAGCCTTCTTGGAAAATTTTCAAAATCTCCATCTATTTAAAGATCACCTGAAAATAGCATGTCTACAAGTTTTCTAATTGTAGGTCAACATGGGCATCAGAATTGGAAGCCGTGGGTCATTTCTTCGGTTGCCATCATTTGCACCTTCATCCTCTTGTTGAGTTGCTACATGATACTCAGACGGCTTTCTTGTACACTTTACAGTGCAAGATTGTTCCGAAACCCGAACCAAAGGCGCACCCTTCCAAATGATGCCAACCCCAACGATCCTTCTCTGCAGTTTCACAGCCACGGACTAGATTTCTCGATGGTTCAATCTCTTCCCATAACTCAGTTCAAGAAGAAGAATGAAACAGGACAAACACAGAGCAACAGAGACTGTGCAGTCTGCTTGGGAGAATTCGAAGAAGGCGAATGGCTAAGACATCTGCCCAACTGCACTCATGCATTCCACACTTGTTGCATTGACACTTGGTTTGTGGCTCACTCAAACTGTCCTCTATGCAGATCACAGGTCTACGATTTTGGTATGGACCGTGAATGTCCTGTTCCTATGTACACTGTACTAGAGACGTTGAGGGAAGATGTCCTTCAAGAAAGGGCATCACATTACCAAATAATACGCTCAGCCATCTTGGGGCATTCACCACTTGGACGTGAAGCAAGACATGCCAATTGATTCCTTTTTGTTTTTTATCCCAAGGATTAAAAATAAAAAATGATCAATAAGGCACGCTTATCACATTCTCCATCACAAATATGTACAACAACGTATATGACATGACCTAACTAATTTTTTTTTGAAGTACGATGGTGTAACACTCATTACTTAGAAGTTTTACAACCCCCCTCTCTCCCTTTTAGGCTTTCTTTTACTGTTGCTGGAAAGGTTAAAGGTCCGTATATCATCTAAATTTTTTGGAATAAAAATGAACATGCAAATGTTGGTTAATCGATTCAGTAGAATATATCTTTTGAGGCCTATAAGATAAACTGAAATGTTATCAGATTTCAACATCATGATTTAAACCACATATTCAAATAATATCTTGGAAGTATGAACGGGCAAGCAATTCATTCAAATTTTGGGTGGTGCTGATTGCCATTACCATTGCTTGATTTGTGAAATATGGTTGCATGGGAAATGACAGATCATTCAAATAATGTTTCCAAATAAAAAAGATTTCATTCAACCCTACAAGGTCAGAACTGCAGTCATCCACACGAAAATCATTAACCAGTAGCAAAAACAATTACAACTTGAAAACTAAATATGTGTCTGCTCAAAGGCTCACAAAACTCTCTTGACTCTTTGAGAAGACTTAGATAATCCCAATTTTGTTAGCCACATCCAAAGCATCGTAATCTGGGGTCAACCGCACATAAGCCTTTTTAGTACCATCAGGCCTAGATCAAAAAAGTTAATTCGGATTATCAGACCATCCAGGGAAAGAGAAACTGAAACAAGAAAGCATCACAAGAAAGTAATCTCACAGATCCACCATATGTCACGATTACAAAACCTTAACTCAGTTACTCACCTGATCAAGGTATTCACTTTCTTAGTCTGAATGTCATACATCTTCTTGACTGCAGCCTTGATTTTCTTCTTGTCTGCACGTAAGTCAACAATGAAAACCAAAGTGTTGTTGTCTTCGATCTTCTTCATTGCTGATTCAGTAGTAAGAGGATACTTCAAAATTTGATAGTGATCAAGCTTGTTCCTCGGTGGAGCACTAATACGAGGATACTTAGGATTCCTCTCCTTTTTCAGTGTCCTAGGCCGATGGAATGTAACTGATGTTCGGATCTTCTTGGCCTTTTTCTTGACAACAGAACCTGATTTCAATGCCTTTGCAGTCTTCAAGGCTTGAGACTTTGGATCGGCCTTTTTTGAAACATCACCTGAAAGACATATGCACTGATCAGCAAGGAAACAATGTTCTGTAAAATAATAATAATTGATTACCAATGTTCTGTAAAATAATAATAATAACTGATGTTCTGCAACCGCAGCCATAAACCTTTTGATTTAGTCGTTGCTAGGGTACATTGCTAACAACATTAAAGGAAAAGAAACCAAATATGACCACAAAACTTTATTTTGTCCAGTTAATTCAATTACTCAAGTTTCATGGGCAATGGCAATCACTGATGAAGGAAAAATTGGAGACCGCTATAATCATTGAAACTGACACGAATCAGTAGCAGAACAAAGTTGTACGGAGATTAAGGAACACCCAACCATGGTAAAAAAGTGAAAATTGCAGCAGAAAAATTACCCTTTTACACAAACACAGTAAAACCCTGATCCACTTCGTTTCGGTATCAGCAATAACCCAATAATAAATCCAGCTCAAACAATTATATGGCTAATTTGGGTTCATTTTTTACAAAATAAAAACTAGGAAATAACAACGAGAAAAATAAATATAGTACAGCACCTATTTGCTAAAATATCTTGTTTCCTCCATTTTCTCAGTAACCAAAGACCGACTTACGGAAATTGAAATTGCTAAAAGTACAAAAAAACAAAGCATATATGGTAAATTAATAGTACGAAGAAACAAAGAGACCGAAGAAAGAGTACCTTTTGGAGCCATTGCTTGCTGAGGACGAAGCTCTGCTTATAAGCCGTTCCAACCACTTGGAAACCCTAAGAAAACACACAAATATAGCACGTCAAGCTCAATAACTTCACAGAGTTCAAAAACGTTATATTATAACGAGAGAGAGAGAGAGACCTGCCGGCGTGAAGCGGAGAAACCAGTAGGGTTTGGGATGGAGGAGAAGGAAGCAGAGATTATATAAAAGGTCTTGTGAATGACATAAATGTCCATAACTGTTCTCTTATTTACCCGCATGGGCTTCTCCCGGCAGACATGTAATTTGGACTGGGCTAGCCGGGCTAGAACCTTAGCCCAATCCAATAATTCGAGGGCTTTGTCTCTTATTTTTTGGGCTCAAATGAGGTCTATGAACTATGTATTTACAATCTCTCATTCTCTTGACAATATTATAATAAAAATTATCCATTAGAAACTTATGAATTCTCTCATGTTATTTAGGGTTAATGATAAGGAGAGGGTTTTATGTTTGTTGTGGTTCAACATATTTCAAGTTATGTATATAGTAAGCATTTATTTCTCATCTCAAAGTTGTGTACACAAAAAAAGATTGAGAATTGCTTTAGTGGTCCAACTCCCTCACCTTATAATCACCGGACATAAGATATATAAACAGTAATTAAGGCCCAATACAATCTGAGGCCTAATATATGCTAAGGCCCAACATGACAATTTGGATATCAACAAAAATGTTTGTGTGGGGTTCCATCGGTGACCCCAAGCAACTCCAAAAACTTGTTGATCGGAGATGTTCCAATTAGCAAACACATAGGCCAAGGCCTTGCGTGCCATGAAGTGTGAAGCTGCCACATACCCCTCTTTGCATGCGGCTCCCAAATACTATGCAGCCACGCATCTTTCTGCCCATACCCTCTTCTCCATCCTTGTCACCATCTCTCTCTCTCTCTCTCTCTCTCTCTCACTAAAACTCTCTCCCATAACCACTTATATAACCCACTCCCTTGTTCCCCTCTTCATCAACACCAAGTACTACTACTTCACCGTCTTCGCGTATTATCACTCTCTCTGTCTCTCTCACTGATCTGAAATTTATACACACAAATTGTGTAGTGCATTCAATTTTTCAATATGGGAAGCGTTTGTGCAGAGCAGCACAAGTTCCACCCCTCCCACCAGCTCCTCTCATCATCCACGAAATCCCTCCTCCGGGAAATTGATATCCCACCCAGAAAACTCCTCACCCGCCGCCACCAGGAATTAATCCCCTCCGACATCTACACCACCGACTCCCCCCGCTTCTCCTCTGCCGACGAGGCCCTTCTTCGAAAATTCCTCCCATACAACACCGGCGCCGACGACGATGATGATGACCCCGACGCCTCCGACCCCTACTCCTCCGACAACTTCCGCATGTTCGAGTTCAAGGTCCGCCGCTGCACCCGCAGCCGCAGCCACGACTGGACCGACTGCCCCTTCGCCCATCCGGGCGAGAAGGCCCGGCGCCGCGACCCACGCCGCCACCACTACTCTGGCACTGTGTGCGCCGACTACCGCCGCGGCTGCTGCAGCCGTGGCGACAGCTGTGAGTTCGCACACGGGGTGTTCGAGTGCTGGCTGCACCCGGCCAGGTACCGAACCGAGGCTTGCAAAGACGGCAAGAACTGCAAGAGAAAGGTCTGTTTCTTCGCCCACACGCCTCGCCAGCTCCGCGTTCTGCCTGTTCAGTCGTCTCGAAGCTCCTCCCCCGAGGTCTCTCCCATGGCAGCTTCCAAGAAGTACCACCTGAACTTGAACTCCGCAGCGGCGGCGGCGGTTTCGCCGAACCACTGTTGTATGTACTGCCATAACTGTACGACTTCCTCGCCCACTTCTACTCTATTGGGTATGTCCCATTTGTCGTCGTCGCCGCCACTGTCGCCGCCTCTGTCGCCTGCTGCTAACAAACACTGCTCATCATCACTGAATGGGTTTCATTCATCATCCTTCCCAATGTCTCGCTACAGTACTAGCTCGGCTGGTGGGTTTGATCAGATGCATGCAGGTGCAGGTGGAAATATGATGAGCTACAAAGATGTGCTAGCGGAGATGATGAGCTCCATGGAGGCCATGAAATTCAATGATCAAACTTCGTCATCGCCTGATATTGTTTCACCTATTAACCGATCATCAAATGTCCTGAATTGGGTGGATGTTTCTTCATTCAATGCCGCTGCTGCTGATCAAGACCATCAGCAACAGTTCATTCTTTCACCATCTTCGATTCCAAGCCCGTGTGGAAATTATTTCAGTACTACTAGTACTGGGGACTGCTCATCAAGAAAGAGCTTGTTCAATATTGATCGTCATGAGAAGCTCATGAATGACATTAATGGAGGCGGGTCTTCGTCTAGCCCGGACCCAGATCTTGGGTGGGTTAACGATCTCTTGATGTAAAAAGGACACACAGCTGTGACCCAATAACATATCTCTTCGAATCGCTGATTATGATGATGATGATGAATTAGAGAAGATGGTGAGATCTGCAATTGTAAATATTGCGCCAGCCGTATACACATATATATGATCGATCAGTACGTATATATATGTGATTTGGTGTAAATTATTGTTGTCATTAATTAACTATTGTTTTAATTTGCTGTAATTGTTTCAAGAATGTTAAGTTGTCTTGTTGAAATATCGTTTTGTTTCGTATTGAGAGAGAGAGAGAACCAGATGTGATGATGTTGATGATGATGATGATGATGAGGAGGTTAATTTCATGTATTTATTGGGCTTGATGTACTGATTTGGAGAGTGATTAATGCAATTTCGTTTTCATCATATATTTTTCTTTTAACTTTTCAATCTCTTTCTTCGTACACTGCTAGTTGCGTGTGTAACCTAATTAACCAACTTTATCCAACACAGAAAAATCTACGCATTAATACCTAAATGTACAACATCTTCAATAAACCATCGTCACTCATTGTTTTTCATAGTCAATAAATCTAATAAAAAAAAAGGTTTTGTCCTTTGTCTTTAAAATAATGCTTCACTCAATTCCTCGCGAGGAGTTCTTTCAACTCCATTTCACATATGTACATATTTTTTATCTTATCAGTCAATTTATGAATTAATTTTGTGTTTATCAAATGAAATGACAAAAAAAAACATGATTTTGTGATGAGAGATTGGAGAGAAGCTCTTCCAACCAAGAATGGAGGGAAGTATATATTGTTTTTATCCTTATCCCATAAAGACATTGAATAGAAAGAGTTAATTTTAAGTTTGAAAATGAACATTAAATTTCCTTCAAAAACAAGTAAATTAATGTAAGTTTGAAATTGCACACTTAGATATCTTAAAAAAACAAGTAAATAGAGACATCTAACCAAAATATTTTCGTAACGAATTAAAATACATGATTTGGATTCGATAATCATGGTTAAGATTACATTCTCAAAAAAAGAAAAAGAAAAGGATGGTTATATTTGTTTTTCCCCTAATTTTATTGAGACTAGTCTCAGTAAACAAGGCCAAATTCTTCACCATACTTTATAAAAGTCAAGATTTGTGTGCAGATAGGTGGCATGAAAAATCATCAGTGGGTACGTGGCAAGCATGCACTGTTGATTTATGGCTTGATTTGGATATGTTTCTGAGAATTTTGCGGTTGAAGTGTCTGCCATTATGCAGATGGCAAAGGAAAGGGCACAGTTTCCCAGTAAACATATAATTTTTTTTTTTTTTACTTTCAGATTTTCAGGGGACCTATAACTTATAAGTAAAGATTTATTTTAAAATAAGCTATATATAATATATCTATTATTAGGTATGAATTCTCCAAAGAATCCTTAGAGTTGATTGTAGATCGAAGTATATCTATAAGCGTTTTAGGATCACGTACGTTTTATGACAACTTTTGTTTTTGTTTTTAATTTTACTTTTTCAGGAGTGCAGGGAGGACTACGTGCAGTTGTGGAATTGTAAAACTTCTAATAGCATTCCTAATCTCCTCATATTATTAATTAATGATAAAAAGATAATATTTGCTTATAAAATTAAGCATATCATACACCGTCACATGATGTAATAAATTTAACGTATAAGAGTGTTATTAAACAGTATATTTATATAATATGATATAATATTAATAATATCCACTATATTATAATACGTTGAATCAGTTTAATTATTTGGCTATTCACAGTTGTACGTTAATAGATACATCAGCTAATTAACAAGTGGGCATATAATAATGTTAAAATTGAGAGTAGTAATAGTAGTACGTACTGGGATGATGTACCACTCCGTTATGGGCATACTATTTGTTTCCTAGGAGGGATACTTATCTGAAAGACAGCCAGGATGGTGGGGAAATAAGTAATAACCCATGAGGGTGTGTTTGGAATATAAGTGCTTTTTTCTAGTAACGTTTGCTGGGTAGATGCATGCAATGCTGGGTTGGTTGATGATGATTGTCCTTATCACACACTCATCACATGATCACAAAACCCACAATTAAATGGTGTGGGGGTGGGGGAGCAGCCCATGCTAAAATGACCCCATCTGCTTTGACATTTTTGGGGGGTCACATTTTTCATTTTCCTTTATTTAAACCCTGCGTTTTGGGGACAAATGACCCATGCATGCTCCATCAATCGTGCTGGTGACACAGTTAAGTTAGTAGCAACAAACTAACGTATGGCTACATTTATTATCCTTTTTATACATGACTTCGTCTTTGATATAGTAGTTGTATGACATATAATCAAACTTAATTGTAGAAAATCTATAGTGCATGTACTAGTCGAAAACTAAACCTATCAACGTTAATTGAAAGGTCCATAAAGAATTGTATATCATATATACAATAGCTGTATGACATAAATTTCTTGTATATTTCTGCATAGACAACATTGAGGGGACCTTTTTTTTTTTTTT
>QANT01001959.1:0-22561 GCA_003254885.1 Purshia tridentata | reverse complement strand
TTTTTTTTTTTTTCTTTTCTAAATCTGATCAATGTTTGATTGTGCGAAAACTTATTATATGTGGTGAGTGAGTGTGACTGTGTGAGTCTTCTGACATGCAAATAAAATGGGCAGAAACTTGTGAACTGCCTGCAGGTAAAGTATTATGGTATTTAAGATTTGTGATCCAAACTTTTTATGGGTGGCCTTGTTTCTCGAGAGCAATAGATGCTGTTTGGTGTATATATTAATGGATTATTTGAGAAATTACTTCTACTGTCCATAAGGTGCTTTTAAGATGCGTAAAATTTACTACAATTGCTGCCTACTAGCTTGTCCTTTCACAATATATAGAAACAGACGATCCACTTGCATGGTCTTAAATCCTATATATTCATTCATTGTCAATTATGGTTAAGCCCAAGCCAAATGAAACTTTTCAAGTCCTCTTGTGCTGCTTGCAGGGAAAGTCAGATTCTACATACATATCATGATATCACACACTGAATCTATGCATTTTAAGATCATCAGAATCCACCCCAAAAAGAAAAAAACATATCAGATTATGCTTGAGAGATTTCTCGAGATAGGCGATTATATTTATTAGAGTATCAAATTCAACCGTTAATCATGTGAACTTTTGTTTAAATATATTTATACCATATTGGCCAATCTAATTAAATTCCACATCAATTATTACAAAGAGGATCCCACATTAGAAGATCACAAAAGGGAGGGCCCTTGGCTTCCCTATTCCCTCACATACAAAAGGACCCTAACCTGCATTGGGTGAACCATGTAAATCCCTTATGTTTTATGTGATTGTAATTTTACAAATTTACTTTCTTGGTTGATTATTTTTTTACACCAATATTTTGCAGTGAATTAATTATTATTTATGCCAGAACATAAAAGTGGTATATTGACCGAGTATAGATCACCTGTCCGGCTGTCCCTCCTTTGTCTCTTAGCTATTTTTAAGACATATGTCCCACCATTTAACACTACTTTGAACAATCTCTAATAAATATTAATAAAATGGTCTGATCTTTAGTGGTATATTGACCGAGTATAGATCACCTGTCCGACTGTCCCTCCTTTGTCTCTTAGCTATTTTTAAGACATATGTCCCACCATTTAACACTACTTTGAACTTTTGGTAAAAAAAACACTACTTTGAACTATCTCTAATAAATATTAATAAAATGGTCTGATCTTCACTTTCGCTGTGTATCTCTAATAAATATTACGTGGAAAAGAGATCGCCCAAACCCTATTTCAAGAACCCTATTACGTGGTAGGATTCATAACCCTATTTCAAGAACACAAAGTTCACTTATCAATTAACAAAAGCTGACCTTTTGGCTCTGTCCAGTCACAGCGATGGAGGAAGTGCATAGAATTTGGAAAAGTGAACAAACCACATTACTTAAGCATAATGATAATCACATATTAAATAAATGTTTAATATATTCTTTTCTTTTTAGTCATAATTTACAAATGTTGTCTAAATACTAATTAGTAATTATGTACATATTAATAATCTACCAATACAATACCAAAAAAACCGCTGGTTAACTTGTTACCGTTGTGGCTCACGGCCCACCATGCCGAGTCCGCCGACGTTAAAATTCAAATAATAAACCCTTTATTCCCCTAACGGCTACTTTTAAAGACCGGAAACTCAAAAGTCCAATTTCAAGAAGCAGCAATCAAACCCTCCCCACCCCCCAACATTTTCTTTTCCACAATCTCTTAATTGCAGCCCAGAAATCTTGCACTTGAATCAAAACCCATACAATTTTCAGCAAGAAACTGATAAATCTTGCATTCCAACCCAGAAATCCTCCAGAATCTGATCCTATAAAATCTGTATCAATATCATGGATTCACCAGCAACACCTCCTTATCATCATCACCACTCTCGATCCGAGCCTCGGTCCCGGACCAAATCAGCCTCTCGCCTCGCCCAAAGCGAACAAATTCCTCATCTCTCTCTTGGTCTCATAATACCATCTCCCAAGAGAACTCCCTCGCCTTCCACTCACTCTCTCAAATCTTCCGGTTCTGTCCCTCTTCACGAGCTACTGCTGCTTTCACCTTCGCCTCTTGGAAGAAGGTCCAAAACCCGTCTTGCGGATAGGCTCGAAATGGCTGATGAGAACGGTGTGGAGCCGGCAGGGCCACGCAGGAGGTGCAAAAGCAGAGGTGCCCAGATGGGCTTACTGGGCTGTGCCTCCCCGAGGAACACTCGAAGGTCGCGGAGAAGGTCGGAGCTTGAGATTCGAGAAGAAAAGGATTTGGGTTTGGTGGAAGAGATGGGAAAGCCGAGGAAAAGGCGGCCTAGTGGGCGATCCAAGAAGGAAAATCTGAGCTTGGTCACTTGTCTGCCCTCCCCAAGTTCATCTCCAGGTAACTCTCATTCCCATTTTCTCTGTTTCTTTAATTCTTTAGTCTTTTCAATTTTTTGGGTTTTTTTCAATTTTTCATATTTTATGCTTTCATTCTTTGGCAGTGGATGATGAAGATAGGGGTAGTCTGCATCGAATTGGGCAGCTAATGAATGATCTGATTATGTGGAGGGATGTAGCAAGGTCAAGCCTTTGGTTTGGTTTTGGGTCTCTTTTCTTCTTTTCTTCTTGCTTTGCCAAAGAAATTAACTTTAGGTGACTTTCTCTCATTCAATTTTCCTCACTCTCTATTTCGTTATAGTATCAAACGTCTAATTCTATCCAATCCAATCCCATGTTTTCAGCATTTTCTCTGCGATTTCCCAACTAGGACTTTTGTCTTTGGGTGCTTCATTCCTCTCCAGTTCAATCTGTCAAAGGTAGAACTTTCACTTTGGGCTAATATGTTTCTCTGTTGGCTAAGATTTACCAATTTCATATTTAAATCCACAGAAATAGTACCGAAAAGAAGCGTGATTTCATGCTTAAAGAAGATGACATTCTTGGTGTGGCCAAAATGATACTTCCTGCTGCAAATCTTGCAATATCAAAGACAAGAGCGCTTTTCTCAGGAGAGCCATCCATGACCCTCAAGGTAATCACAATACAAAAGTTGATTGTTCATACACTAAGACAGGGTTTGAGATTGTTCAATGTCCAATGATTATTAAAGTCAGCTCAATTTTCTGGTTACAGGTTGTTCCATTCTTTCTTCTAGGAGCAGAGTATGGGCATCTTATAACACTCTGGAGGCTATGTATGCTTGGTATGGTAACTATGATCACTGTTGTTCATTGTTGTCCATTATTTTATTTCCTTCCATGTGTATAGTTTTGCTAACTATTTTTGTGAAATTATGGCTAGCATTTTTTGTCAGCTTCACAATCCCAAAACTGTACTCATGCTACTCCATTCAAATGAACCGAAAAGGTATCTAGAATCCCCTAATGTACTTGGATTTTATTTGGTCCGTCTTTATATTCATGTGGCATTAAAGGAAGGTAATTTGGGTGTGCAGTTGAGTGTTTGAAATGGTGGGTGTTGGAAGCATGGGGAGCATGCTCACACAAAAAGGTTGTAGCAGCATCAGCAGCCACGGCTTTTTGGAATCTGTCTACTGTAAAAACCCGTATTTTCACAGGTAATTCTTATCACATTGCAGAATATTTTGATATCTGGAACAACATATGTGGCAATTATATAGAATACAGTTAAATTTACACATATGCAAAAGGAAAATACAATGGAGTTTGGAATATATGTTTTCAGTGTTAGCTTCCCTTTAATTTGTGACCTTGTAATCTTTTCCAAGTCATAGTTTGGCTGACTAGTGATTTAAATAGATCAATACCATGATTAAGTTAAAAATATACTTCTCAAAAAACGTAAAAGTCATCCAATTGATAGCTTCTGTTTGTAATCTCGTAGGAGAAGCAGGCATTTCCTTTGTATGAACTCCAGCCTCATTGACATTTATAGTATGAAAGACTGTTGATTCTTATGTGCGATGTTATTTATTACCTTTGCAGCATTTATATCTCTTGTAATTCTTCGATACTACCGGCAACATATGGTGCAACCATTGGAAGATGTGGAACAGGAGCAGCAGCAGGCATTTGTGGTGGCAGAAGAAGCAGAAGACGCTGAAGGGAAACAGGAGAAGCAGCAGCAGGCATTAGTAGTGGCCGAAGTGGCAAGCAATCAGTAGTTCAGTTTGAGTTTGTCCAACACACCTTTCTAACACTAATGTGTTTTTCCTGATCCAAAGTTGACAATAAATAATGACTGATCCATGGACCATGTTTAACGTGTACAAATAAAAACGGTTTCCAATTTTTTTATCGGGAGTGCCCTCATCAGCTCTGTTAAAACCGGAAAGTGGAAACAAGTTTTCACTTTTCAGCTTCTCACACCATATCTGATTTTCAGTGTCGGCGATGATGAATGAAAAAGAGAATGGTAGTATCTTTGTGATCATGGAAAATGATAAAAAGGTCTAATAATATTGTATAAAAGGGCATTCTTTGAATTGGAGCTAACTGATCCACTAAAAAACGTAAGAATTAGCTAGTAGAGAAATCAATGTCAAATCTACTACTGCTGTGCATTCTAATCTATAGTTCATAATTACCTAAAGATCGCATACAATGCAGATAATTCCACCTTGAGTGATGGAGGTTCATCTGATATCGTGCATATGCATGCTTTAGAACTTACAACCTCACTTCTTCATTGACCCAAGTTCCAAATGAAAATCATATTAGTACAGGATAAGTGCAGAAAGAAGGTAATAGAAAAATCTCAAGGCACAAGGTCTGAAGACCATACTAATTTGACTCTGATATAAGCTTGATTTGAATTTACTGGGTTTCACATTGGCCAATCATGTGCAGCCAGATTTTGGCCAACCATGTGCAGACAATGAAAAAGGTAATTCTACTATCATTGTTTCGTTTCTTATGAAGTCAGTTTCTAATCCATATTTTCTGCCAATATGTCAAAATCAAATCATTTAAAAACAAAAAAGAATTCCATTCTACAATATTTGAGAACGTGAAGCATATCTTCACAGAATTCTCAGATATTATCTTGAAAAAATTGCATCCAAATTCCAAACAAAAGAAACTCTCTGTACATGAAGATAAAACCAACTCTCTGTACATGAAACAGGCTCAAATATCCAACAAGATAAAACCAACGAAGAGAATAGGGGCCAAGGATTTCTTTAAACAGTACCCAGCTTTTTATATTTCTGCATGCAAATTTGTCACTGATCTTATACATAACATCATGCTCCATTTGAAGAGTAAATGCAAATTATGTGATTCTATCGGAAAATCAAAACCCAAGGAGTAACAACTAACCCCGGTTAAGAAATGAAAACTCCATTAACAGCTGAGGAGAAAGAAGCACTTTAAAGTGCTTGACTTTTTCACAATTTATTTGTAAGAGTACATTTCTACTTCATTAACAGAAGTACCCCATATAACGCTCTCAATTTTGATGATTCTTCTTTCTGTAATGGCTCTTTGGTAGTTCATCCTGGGCGCGCTGTGCCCCTTCCTCTTCTTTTCTCTTCTCTCCTTGCTCAGCTTCAGCCATACTACCACTGTGAGTAGTTGCCTTGTATTTTTGTAGAGCTCTGCAGAAAATTTCATAATATCACTGAAGGTTGAAATATATGTAACATAGTGCTTGTAAACCGTCAAAGAAAGTTGGGGATCATTAATCTGCAAAGCCAAATATCTGCAACATTAAAAATCAATGAATGTGATTACCTAGAAGCTTTATCCAATTCAGCAGTGCTTGTGATTACCTGGAAGCTATATCCCAAAGCCAAATATCTGCAAGAACATAAATTTGAATACTTATGGTTTGCCAAATTAAACAGGTTCAACTTTGATGACTTAAATGGTTTGTTTTTATCCATTATAAATCAGGGTGTTTGACACATGGCTTTAAGAATTAAAAAAAAAAAAAAAAAANTAAAAAAAAAAAAAAAACAAATGCATGAACAAATGTAGCAGCCAAGTTCCGTCTGACTGAATTAGCACCAGCACCAACCATCAAGTACGTGTGCCTTAACAAAAATTCCAAGAAAATTATGGTATCAAAGAAGGGATTTAGTGAAACATTGCAAAGATATGAACTCAGGATCTCATAACATGATACCATGATAAAGTAGTTTACTACTCAAAACTTAAAGTTGTTAGGATGTGGGCCCTCAGGGGAGTAAACACTTCATCCTGAAGAGAGCATACTGACTGTGAATAAAAAAAGTTACCTTACAAACAAGGACCAAACCAAACTTTAAAATATGACAAAATGCAGATGTTCAATACTACCTCAAGAAGCAAACACTTCATCTTCATCCTACAGTTGCATACAGATGGTATATCATCTCCTATATGGCTTAAGGTGATAACTTTGGAACTCTGATCCAAAAGAAATAGACTCTTCATCGAGTTTCTTCTTCAATCTTCTCCAAGTTCTCAACATATCAGATTGTATTAACCCTTTGTAGAGTGTCTCAAAAGTAATCTTCTGAGGAAGAAGCCCCTTCTCTATCATCTCTACAAAGAACTGGCAAGCCTCTTTCCACTTTTGTTTCTCACATAACCCATGAATCACCATGGTATACGAATCCAAATCCGGTCCCGCCCCACTCTCTTTCATATCATCCCATATCTCTCTCACAGTGTCCATATGATTCAACTGCAAAAACATTCCCACCAATATGTTGTAAGTGTGCATACTGGGCATGCACATACCATCTTCCTTCATCTTCCTGTACAACTTCAAAGCACTTTCCCCATCCTTTCTCCCCCTGTACTCTTTGAAGAAACAATTATACGTCGTTGCACATGGACTAACCCCACTCCTCACCATCTCACCAAGCAACTCCTCTGCATCATCAAGTCTTCCGCACGAGCAAAGACACTTCATAACCGAAGTGTAAGTCGCCACAGTCGGGCAAATCCCTCTCTCTCTCATCAGCTTCATCTTATCCAGCGACAACTCGGGCTTATGCGCCCGACTATAAACATGAAGCACGATCGAAAAACTAGTGACATCAGGTTCGATTCCTCTCTTCCACATTTCCTCAAACACCTTCTCTGCATTCCTTATCGTCCTCTCAAACCTGTCCTCAGGGTGCAAACTCGCCCGCCTACAAATCCCATTCAAGAATACATTGTAAGTAACCACATTGGGCTCAATACCGCGTTCAATCATATCGTTCAAGAATCTCTCTGCCATATCGAACCGACCAATCTTACACCACCCATATATTAAAACAGTGTACATTTTGACGTCGGGAATAAACCCATCTTTCCTTTTGTTAAAAACTTCGGTTGCAACCTTAACATGGCCATATTTGCAAAGGGTATCGAGCAAAAAGCAAAAATCTTCGTTACCGGGCTTGGTTTGGACGAAGGTCTCGATGTCGTCGAAGGCCCGAACGGCCTGGCGGGTGAGGCCGGACGAGATTAATCGGCGAATGAGGACGAGAAACGTGGCGGTGGTGGGGGTGAGGTTGAAGTTGTCCATTTCCATAATGAGCTGCCAAGCGACGTCGTACTGGCGGACCTTGGCGACGATATCTATGAGGAGGTTGAAGGAGGCGGTGGAGAGAGGAGGGTTGGGGAGGGACTTGGCGTAGTGGAAGAAGGCGAGGGCAATTTTGGAATTGTGCTGGAGGCGGAGGAGAGTTTGGTGGAGGAGGTCGGTGGAGAGAGTGATGCCGTGGAGCTGGAGAGAGGACTCCATGGTGTGGAAGGGGTTGTGGTGGTGGAGAAGGATCTTTGAAATCAGTTCGGCGTCGGCGTCATTTGGGTTCGGGTTGAGGACTGAAGATAAGCTGCGGATTGAAGGGAGACGAAGAAGAGAGGAGAAGAGACGGAGAGAAGCTGAGTAGGTGATGGACCGACTCTGGGCCATCATCATCCTTCGAACCTCTGGTTACAATATTTTCGGGACAGACTTGCCAGTGCAGTGTGTTAGAAGAGATCGTTAGTCAAAGGCTTAAAGCTAATTGATTAGTGGAGTGTTAGAACTTAGAAGAGACAGTCGGTATTCAATCCACATTTTCAAGACTTTAAAAAAAAGGGTCGTAATTGTAAAGGAGTATAAAATTTATGTGGTCATAAATTTAAATTTTTAAAGATTTTTTAAAAGTTTATAAAAGTGAATGTTTATTTAAAAAATCATTGTTTTATAGAATTAATTTAATAATAAAATTTAAAGATTTTAAAAGCTTTCATATGTAAAGTCATTATAAATCTAATTCTTTCATGTGAATTTTTAATAATTTTTATAAACTCCATAGAATTATGTAAAAATCTACAAACATATTTATAAATTTATGTACACTGCACTCAATGTTCTAATTTGAACCGTTTACTAGTCGAGTGTTGTTAATAAAAAGAAAGAAGAGAGATCTATCTTTTGTACATTTCAGAAGTTGTGGGTCTTATAGGATTTTGGTTTTCAATATTCAAACAAGTTTGTGTATATGTGCATGCCAAAACGTTTTACCAAATGGGCCTTCAGATTTTCCGATTTGAATATGGACCAAATGTTCTGTTAAGAAAAAAACAAGAGAATCAGCCCAAACCCGACTAAATAGGAAGTTTGGAAGCAGTATAAAAGAAGCCTCCTATTAGCGTTCACTCAAAGCCCGATATCAAAATCCCCAACTACTCCCAAATTGGACCTAGGGTTAGGGTTTAACAAATTACCTCGTTCGTTCCCCAAAGCGTTTCGATCTTCGAACAATGTCGACGGCGACAGAGAATGCTTCAGGGTCAGTGACGGTAAAGAGGAAGCCGGTGTTCGTGAAGGTGGAGCAGCTTCAGCCATGCACCAACGGCCACACCCTCACAGTCAAGGTGGTGAGCTCGACGCCGGTGAAGGTGACCAGTAAGAACGCCGGTCGATCATCGTTGTCATCTCGGCCTGCTCAGCCCGCTCGAATCGCTGAGTGCCTCATAGGTGATGAGACTGGGGCCATTGTCTTCACCGCTCGCAATGACCAAGGTAAATAGTTTATTAATTTATATATATGCGTTCTGTGCCTTTAGGTTGTGGGTTTTTGATAGGTTTATATGGTTAGGTGTATTTAACTGTTTGGTTGACTAGAAAGCAAAACAATGGATTTTTATGGGAATTTCTGTGTTGGGCTTGTTTTGGTTGATGAGAAATTTTAATCAATGGATTAAACTTCTGCTTTGGCTAGTTTGTTTTTCGTTGTTTGGGGACCAGACTATGATGTTTAATCGTGATATTGGTGCAATGTGGTATACAAATATGGTGCGCTTTCTGAGTTGTATCTCTAGTGAATTTGTAAAATTATAGATATGGGGATGGTGTTATCATCTTCCTTGTGTAGGATTGCATTTCGGGTTTGCTGTTTGTATGTGTAAGGATATGTCTGTCTAGGGAAATTTTTTCTTGCCAAACAGTCTTGGTATATGTTATGATGCAACAGTCTTGGTATCTTATATGGTGGTGCTGTCAATATGGACCATTGATTAGGTGGAATCTTGTTTGAGTCTACTGTCTAAATCAATAGTTGAATTTGAGTTCAAGGGCTAGATTCACTTCAATCAGTTATTGGTTTTAATAGTTGCAACAAATCCAACCATTAAATGCTAGTCCCTCACTTGTCCCTAAACTTAACTTCTTAGGTGAGCCCTTCTGATAACTTGCAATGTATGTTATATATCTGATTGATGTATTGTCTAGAATCTAGGTTGACAGTCTTACCGTTATAACATAGCATATATTTAGTGAGAACATTAGTTTATGTACTTGCCTACATATTGTCGATGGTAGTCTTCTCTGTTGTTAGGGTCTTTCTTTGCTGTGTTTATGCATTCATGTGGTTGGTAAAGGAATTTTTTTTTGTTGGGTATTATATACTGTAAATGATGGATGACCTTACATTTTGGGTCTTTCTTTGACATGTGCAGTTGATATGATGACACCTGGCACTACTGTGATCCTGCGTAATGCAAAGATTGACATGTTCAAGGGGACAATGAGGTTAGCAGTTGACAAATGGGGGCGTGTTGAAGTTACCGAACCAGCTGACTTCCAAGTTAAAGAGGAAAACAATCTTTCTCTTGTTGAGTATGAACTGGTTAATGTTGTTGAAGAGTGATAGAAGTGCATTGAAGATTTATGTTCCTAACCTTTACAGTTACTTGGATGCAATTGACATGGGGATCTCCTTCTTCAATTTTGCTGAAGATATGTTCAGTCTTTGTATTGCTGTGTTTACATTAGTGAGGTTGAGATGGTAATATGATATGATTTGGATGTGGTCTGTTAGTGATGAGAACTTGGAAAAGTATATGGTCATATATAATAAGTATTTTGTACATCTTGTTGGGTCGAATTTCAATGTAAGGAAACTAGTATATCAACTTGATTCCAGAACATGCTAAATTTTAAGATGTCAATGTTTCTGTTTTGCAGAATATAGAATGGGGGAAGTGAAATGCATTTACCTTATCAGATGATTAATATTGTTTATCGTTGTTTTTGGGTAGCAATAACATTGTCTGGAGTTGTAATTATTGTTTTGGTAGCAATATCATCATCTGAATCAGGAGGCTAATAGGCTTGCTACTTTATGTCATTGTTCTGAATTGGGTCTTGTTTTTGACCATCCTCCCCCGGAGTGTCTTCCTGGCCTTTTTAACGATGCTTTGGGTCTTGCTCGTTTCCGGGTTGTAGCTAGTTAGTTTTTTGTTTTTTGGGCCTTTATTAGAGTCATTAACGTGTGCGATTGTAGAGCATCTGATGCTTTGTTAAACGACTGTTCATCACTCACTCATGTGGGGTATCTGATGCTTTGTTAAATGTAGTTCACGCTGCAAATGATCCGTATTAGCATTCTCACTTGTTTGAAAGGGTTGTTCGGCAAGCAAATAAATAGCGAAGGCTAAATGCTTGTGGCAACTCATCTGCGAGCAAACTCATTTGCACAAACTGTTCAGGATTATAGTATGGAATCTCATTGACAACCCTCGCAAACCACAAATTCAAGAGGAATGCGAGTCAGAGAACTAAACAGGAGGTAAACGTAATGTATGTGTGATCAGGACCGAGTATGTTTGCTGCTCTATTACAAAAAGTGACCGAATGAAAACGATGATATCTGAAGTAAGCTCAGGATCAGAAACGCTATTTATCACACTTTGGAGGTCAACATTTTGGGGGGATGGATGGACCTGCATTCCTCAAGAATCTGCGCACAGATTGAAAAAGGAAGAATAAGAAACATGTCAGCTTACTTGGGCAATCTCGAAGGGCTATGGCAAAACCATTTATTGCAATTATCGAACATACAGACAAACATAGAAGTGTGTTCTTTTTTAATTGTCCGCAAGCTTGGTAAACGAGACCAGGGTAACAGAACAGTAACAGAAGACAATATTAATCTGGAAATTGTAGTCATAAAAAAAAATGTAGTAAATTCTCATTTCGCTTACACTAAAGGCCAATAATATCCCCCCAAATAAGAAAAAAAACAACCAAACAAAAGGGTTGAAGCTTTTTTTTAAGAAGAGATTTGTCCTGTAAGCATGCATCTCAGTAAGGCTTCAAAGTCATCATTCTCTTCTAGTGCAAGAATTTTGAACAAAACTTCTACAGAACTCACTGGACATTGATCATGAATCATCATTGCAAGCTGATTGAATAAACTGTTATTAGTATGATTCCTTGGTCATTAACATCAATGCAAAGGAAAAAAATTCAATATTCTGCAATACAGATGACAACTTACTAAGTCTATGAGCTACACATTGAGCATCACAAAACAGGAAAAGGAAAGGAATTGTCTTTATGCCTTAGAGAAAAGTAACCAAGTCTAACAGTTGATCTAGGTTTAAAATCTCAGGACATGCAACTTCTCTCTTCTGCAGCTCACTCAAAACACCTATATTACCAGCAGTCACTGCCGTAAACTGAAGAACTAAGTACATAAAACTTCCTTGAATCCTGGGAACACTCATCACACATCATCATTGCAAGCTGATTACATAAAAATGATCAGTACACTAACTTTATGACCATAGTGGTTCAAACATTTTTAAACTCAACTTAAACAAGTAAAATATTCAGAACCCATCATAGGTGTCAACCTTGAGTTCGCATTTTAAGTTAACAGAAAATAAGAGTCGTGACAGAAGAAAAGTAAAGAAATGAGCAGAGAAAAGATCTTTACTTAGGAAAACTTTTGATTATTTAAACAATAAACAACATACAATTTCAGCTTCTCTTCAACAGTTTGTCAACCATTCATGATTCAATCATATTCAATAAACACCTTCAAAGATTCAAACACATATGTATAGTATTCCTAAATACAACTGACTAGGCCATCACAAAATTTTTTCCACTTGTTTCATATAAGTTGCCATGTGATACTATTGAAGAATTCAACACCTCTAATGAAAGATCATAGTACTTTCAAAAAGAAAAAGGTACAAATTTAAAGAACAGAAATGTCCTTCAGTCCGTGAAGATAATAGCACCTCTACAAATTGAAAAGCTTGAAATTTTAACAAATCAAAGTCACTCCAACTTCACTTCTCGATCTTCATCTAGTCTTGTCTTGGCCTACAACAATAAAAAGAGGTTTTTTGCACCTTTTCACTTAAACAAGGACTCAAGGATACGAGAATGGGATACGGACTTAGTTATTAAGAGAAAAAAGTCAACCAAAAAGTGAAGAGATAGGGCATAAATTGAAACCACCATATTCAGCTATCAGTACCTAACAAATTCATTTGTGTAAGAAATTGGAAGTTAAAGAGCATAAAAATTTATTTAGCTCACATCCCGTATCTAAACAGACACACATGATATGACCCTGTGCTTACAATTACAAATTTAAATATCCAACATCTGAAACCCAACATAAATAACCACTATCTTACCAGAAATTAGAAGGAAGAAAACGACATCAAGGGACCCTACAAATGTTCGCTAGATACCTAATTCAAGAATAAAAACCCATTGGTTAGGCGATGGCCAACAAACAAAACTACTTCTTTGAAGAACATAATGAATCAAGACTGCTTGTCATGACAAAATAAATGCAAATCTCACTAAAATCCTAGCAAAAGGAGGAGTAAGAAGCAGAAGAAGAATCAGAAATTGAGAGGATGTAGCCATTGCATAGGGAGATAAGAAATAGTCCCATTTGGTTTATTCATTGGTTCCTTTCTTAGTTTTACTAAGCAAGTAAAAAAAGAGGGACATTACAACTTACAAGGGGCAGGAAAATGACACGTTTTAGTATAGTATGTGTGTGTATATATATATAATACAATTTACAAGACGTTGGAACAAATTCCTCACTCCTATTCCATTACTTCCACGAAACAAATAGAAAGGAATACCTAGTCTATTTATCCCTATTGCATGAAGCAGTAGTAGTTTGGAACTAAAACTGGAGCTCCAAACACAATTGCACAACAGCAGACTTAGCAGTCACCAGCAAAGAACACAAGCATAACAAATAGGACACGAACAAACATTCACAACCTCAATTACTCATTCCAGCACAAAACAAGCAAATTTACATTGGCGTTGAGGGTGAATAAACTGAAAGTACCTTCCGGAAGCCAACCGTAGCTGCGGCGAGTGATGGAGAGCATCGAAGTCATCAAAGCCGAAGCTGTTGCTGTGTGGTACGGCAGCATCGACTCCACACAGAAGCTCAATTCAACAGGACACCTTCAACAACCACAACCACAAACACAAAAAATTTTCACTTCTTACAAACGAACCCTTACAATGTTAATGGAAATACTATAACTTGATTACAATACTCTGTTTGGTTGCAAAGAAAATGTGGGAAAAAGTAAAAGTAGAAAATTTCTATTACCTAAGAGAACGAGATGATGAAGGTTGCTTGGCTGCGATGCGAAACGGCGGGCTGCGAGCGGTTTTTGCTTCGGAGGCAAGCCGCGCCGCCGAGCCGCAGGTTCGGGCGGCGCAGGACCGGAAAATGGATCTGGCGGCGGCTGACGTGGCCATTCGGAGGGTTTAAGGGTGTGTGTGTGTTTTTTTTTTGAGGTTTGCAAGCGAAGAGTGAAGACTAGGACTGAGAAGGTTGGAAGTGGCTAAACGTTCAAAGCCCTAAACCTTTTAAGGGTGTGTGTGTGTTTTTTTTTTGAGGTTTGCAAGCGAAGAGTGAAGACTAGGACTGAGAAAGTTGGAAGTGGCTAAACGTTCAAAGCCCTAAACCTTAGATGCTTTAAGGGGGTGTTTGGTTCGCAGGAAAGGGCCAAAGCATTACTAATTTGACCCCCCAAACTTTTTTCTTTCCTCATAATTCTTATGCTGGGCGGTTCGGCGGTTCCATAATCTCTTTCCATTTTTTGTTGTTAAATTTGTTTGTTAATTTTCGAAGGGAAAAACAAGAGTTGTTGTAAAAAATAATTTTGGGGGTCAAGACTCAAGTTTTCAACTCAGTAATTCGAACGGGTCTACTTAGAATTTCCGGGACATTCAAGTTTAGGAGCGGGTATAGATCCGACCCGGATCGAACCCGAAATGAAATCCCCTTCTTCTACCTTTGCAGTTACTCTCACTCAGGCCGTCTTCTAATGTAACAAAAAAAATAAAATAAAATTACTCTCACTCCTTCCTGGACCAAAGGCTGCGCTCCTGGTACTCTCTTCTCTCTGGCTTTTGTTGAGCTAGATATATCCTTGAATGCGGTGTGTTCTGGTTGACTATTTTAGGGTTTAAGGCAATTTTTCAGACAGCTAGGTAATTTTGTCTGCGTGCATTGTAGCTAATATTATGTGCAAATTTCCGTTCTCTATTCTCATGCAATGCACTTTTGCTTGAGTATTGTGGCATAGAAAGGTTCAAATTCATATGGGTTTTATCATAAATTCCTTGGATGTAGTATTTTCTAACACATAAGTTTCTGGGAGCGAGCTTCAAATAAAACATTCATGCTATTTATTTTATTAAATAGTTGACATTTTCCCGCTCCAATAATTTTGTGGGTTTGCTATTGTTTGTGCAGCTTTGTTTAATTCTGGAACTTCGTCAAGTTTTAGTTTAGTGATTTTTCTTGAGTTACAGGCGGTGATGGCTTCTTTATTCAAGGTAAATTATTCTCGGCTTGTGTTGATCTTCATCTCTATTTTGACTTGTACATTTAATTTTTATGAGCAGTGCCAACTGTTGAAAATTACAAAACAATATACTACCTTTTGCTTTCTTTCTTTTTTCTCTTTTTTGTCAGTTTGTAAATATTAGAAGTGATCCGATAAAGAGTTGTCTGATTGATTATGGGTTTATATTTTGTTTAGTTACTTTCAATAATAGAAATAGAGAAGGGAATTGTGTCTTCTTTTCCATTTTGGTAATGTGAGAAGTGCAGATGATATAAAGAGAAGCAAAGAAAAGAAAATCTTGGTGGGTGAGAGATGGAAATTAGAAGTTATTTTTCCTGTCCTTTTCTTCCCTTCTATTTAAGAACCAAAAAAAGAAAAGGGAATTTCCAAGTTTTATTTTCTCTCCTGTTCTTTTGCGGTGAATCAAATATGTCCGAGCTATTTTCTGTTTTTCAGATAACTTTCAATATGCTTTAGGAATTTATGAACAAGTTCTGTTGAAGTGGCATCCTGGCAATACATATATTGTGAATGACTCTGAACAATTATTATACACCAGTAATTCAGCTGCCCTTTTCTTTCTTTTTTTCTTTTTTTTAAGTATAATCATTGCAGTGTCCTATGGGTTCCAATCAACCACATGTGTTTAAGGGAGAGAAATGCTATCAATATTTAAAAAGAATTGTTAATTTTGTTCAAGTATCATGTTCTATTCATGTGCGTTTTATTCATTGTGATATCTTAGATTCATTTTATTTTATTTCATAAGCATCGGTGTTAAGAAAAGAGTTCCAATGCCTGCCGTTTTCGGTATGTATTTGTTAATTTGGCAAGATAATTATTGCTATATAGAATCCAACTTTGAAAGACTGATGAAAACACAGCTTATCCGTTGTGCTCCAACATGGTTATTTATAATTACTTGATCTCTATCTGCATTTACCTAATTTTTAATCATTTTATTTTGTTGTTAGGATCAAGCCAAGCTTTCACAATATCGGGATAGAAGATTTCCTGGATCGCAAGAGGAATTTGAACAAGCACTCCTGGCATCAACAACTGTTTATATTGGGAACATGTCGTTTTATACAACAGAAGAGCAAGTTTATGAGCTTTTCTCTCGTGCTGGAGAAATTAAGAAGATAATTATGGGCTTGGATAAGAATACAAAAACACCTTGTGGTTTCTGTTTTGTCCTGTAAAGCTTCATCCTTCTTTATATTATTAACAACTTAACATCTTGAAAGGGGAAGAGTTTAAGGGATATAAAGACTAAAGGGTCAATTTTGCACCAACTAATTGGCTTTGTTTACCTTCTATGTTAGAAGTGTCACCATCTATTAAGTATATATCTCTTACTCATCAGTGATCTAGAAAATTCATGCTCAAAACAGCCAACATTCATTCAGATAAGAAAAGTATTTGATACAGAATTTGAATATCAGCCATCCAATTTTGATCCTACTGTTTTTAAGGATGAATATCATGCTCACCACTACCAGTGAGTAGCAGATCAAAATTGTAAACACATGCACACATCCATATATATTTGTCTTCTCTGCTGACTGGCTGCATATGCATTTTTACTCCTGAGATGCTCTTTGGACGTAACATTTCTGTTAATTTGATGGTAACACTTTACTATGAATAATTCTTGCTTTATTCATGTGAATCCTTTTTCTCTAGCTAATTTCAATAATACTTCTTCTACTGAGCTTCTTAGAGACATATTTTGAGACAAATGAAGGCGTATTTCCTTTCTTTTTCTGTCTGAGAAGTTCTAGATAAATCAATCTTGGTTAATTATGTGGGCATGAGAAGTTATTTTGGATCTGATTTTTCAAGGAAGTGTGGGAGTGCTCCCATCCCATATATTTCTATTGCTTAAACAATTTGGATGGCAGCCATTGTATTCTTTTGAACTACACATTGAAACTGCACCAAATTGTTTGATCTTTTGACTTTTCATGGAATTTTTTCATGTTTCGTACTTAAAATTGATTGTATTCTGCTTCTTTGATATGTCATTTCTTACGGCCAAAGATTCCTCTATTTTGTAACTTGGTTCTGTATCTTGAGAATGATAAGAACAGCACGTTTTTCCTCTGGGAGTTAGATTCCTAATCTATATGCATGTATCAACAGATACTATTCTCGAGAGGATACTGAGGATGCTGTCAAATATATAAGTGGGACTATTCTTGATGATCGTCCTATTCGTGTGGATTTTGATTGGGGATTCCAAGAAGGAAGGCAATGGGGCCGAGGGCGAAGTGGTGGACAGGTGAGTTGCTACTCGTGCCTTTAACTGGGAAAAATTTACCCCTCTGATTTTTTGTTGATTTTACCTTTTTCCCTGTTTGACAGGTCCGCGATGAATATCGGACTGATTATGATCCTGATATCCTTTTGATTTTAATATAGAATTTTTGCAAAATTTTTCTTCATCATAGTTTATAAATTATATTATTGCTGATTCCCCTGAGGTTAGAATGGGGCTGAAGCTTGTTTATTTTTGCAATTCTAGATAGAGTATCTCGTATTGAAATTTTATTTTCCTTGTCTTTGCATTCAGTCTGTTGAAGTTCTTTTTCTATTATCATGTTTGCTGTTGCATAAAATTGAGAACTGTGAGGAGTGGAGAGTGGTCGGTAGGGCATCCTGTATGTGGTTTAAAAGTCTGTAGGTTATATGTACTACTTAAAAGACAAATTAGGTGAATAAATAAATTGCCGCAGGTTGTGTTTTTCCTGTGAACCAGTAGCTACTTCATTTTATATTGCAAATGAGATACTAGTTTTAAATTTGAACTTATTGACCCGACACTAAGGACAACAAATTGCAGGATATGAGTTAAAATTTCTCAGATGAGTTCATAACAACTTGATCCAGTAATGTATTCCGTCTCAGCCCATAGAATGGATTTAAGATTCTTCTAGTTAAAGTTTCCGAAAGAAGATATAAATTGATTTTATTTGTTTGTGGCTTCAGTTTTGATCCAGTCTTAGAAATTAGTTTGTGCAGTCAATTTAAAATTGATGGAGTTCTTATGTGTTTGAGTTATTCCTTCACACCCTTTTAAAAATTGACTTCCGGTTTCTCTCTTCAGTCTTCTGAATGTTCTATTTAAAGAAAGAAAAGAACTTTCAAAATGCAGAGCAGTTGATGGATTTATATTGAATCTGAGATGAAAAAACTTTGCCCTTTAGTTTCCTTAATATGTTATACGTAGAGGAGGATATGGTAAATTAGTTCAAAGAGAGTTGGAAGCTCAGAGAACGCTTGTAGATTATGGTACTGGATCATTGGGCTCTTACCCTCCAGTCATGCCACCTCCCTGTAAGTTTATCTATTTCTAGCTTTAACTGTTTGTGTAGTTAAAAAAAAAAAAAAAAGGATTATTTGCTGAATTTTTTGTCTTTGCATATATCATTGCCTTATGGTTTTTAGAGTAGGTTGGTTGTGGGTGTACTGCATATTTACAGTTGCATCCTTTGTTAACAACCTGGCAAGGTAGGTGCTGCCAAGCATCCAGACTGAAAGTGGAACTTGGATATGAAGAAAACTCTTAGATTATAACCTGAAATGATGTGAGAAAGTTTTTAGCTCATGGATGGGTTAGGTCTCATTTGATACATAGGATTGGATTGAATAAGATAAATAGTTAAATTCATGTGTAATCAAAGAAGAAGTTTCTAACTTGAAGGAAGAAGATGGATTAATCATAAAGGAAACTTATCCCTTCCAAAAATGGTGGGATTAGTTAAGATAAGTTTCTCCTCATAGCTAATCCATTTTCTTCCCATCTTCTTACTTCAAGTTAGAAGATACTCTTCATTGTCTTTCTCGAACACACATGAATTTAGCCATTTATCCTATCCAATCCAATCCAATCCAATCTAATCCTATACATCAAACGAGACTTGGTATTGCACTTTGAGGTTATAGGTCCATCACAGGGTCCCCATGTTGCCTTTTCAACAGCTATTAATTAGAACAGCCTGGGCATTGCCACCTCTAGTACAACTGTAAATGTGTACACATGATAAAAAATTATCACTCGATAATTGAAAGACATCTCATTTCTCTAACATTAAGTGATTCTCAATCAGACAAAATTGAATAGCCAATGAAAACATTATTGGAAGTAGATTTCTTTTTGTCTCTTGTTCAGTGGTAGTTGAAGTAAGAGTTAATGCTGGAAAACATACATTTGAATTGGGAATGAATGTAACTACTGAGGAACAACAGGCTTTCATGAGCCAGCTTGTTGAAATGCTGTAATGTAACTGTTTTGCCATTCCTGGTGCAAACTAGAGTTTGATCTACTCTAATATACATGTCACATGGTAGTTTCTCTCTTGAAGCTTATGGCTTGTTTATTGTTCAGATGGTAGACATGGTGGAGGTCATGGTCATGGGGGTTCTCATCGGCAGGGTAGAGGTATTTACCATAGAAAACATTTCTATAATCTGGTGGACCAGATTTCTTCTAGTGTTTAAGCCTCCTTTTTTTTTCTCTTTTTTTTTTTTCTTATGTTCAACGGATGTAATTTGAACATTGTTTGGGAAATCAGATTTTAATCGGAAACGACACCGAGATGATGACCGCCACTCATATGAAAGCTCAAAGAGAAACTCGGATTATGAATCCCGGAAGAACTCTGATCATGAATCTAGACCGGTAATTTGTTATAAATATCATTTCAATTCACTTTAAATCCTATTATATGCTAATTTCCAGTGCCGACCTGTTGCCAATACTATTTTTCCACTTTAAGCAATTATCCATCCAGACTGAAAAAAGTGTAAATGTTGAATGATGTGCCTTTTTTTTTCTCATTGGAATGGCAACTGTACAATAGTTATTCATTGGTTAAACATCCCACAAGAACTTCGGATAACCCTAACTTTAAAGAGAAAAGGACCGGAATTTTTCTATTTATTTATTTGATATTCATTCCCTTATAATGCTTAATCTCTTTGCTGAAACAGGAGAAAAATCCACGGTTTCGTGAGAGTGGTGACTCTGATGATGAAGAAGATGAGAAGAAGCGGCGATCTTAATCAGATTCCTGCTGCTGGGATTGATCATTGGATTGATACTGTAGGGACTTGTGCACGCTGATAGAAAGCAATGGTGTCCAAACTTGTATGTGGACTGAATTGTACCCCAAACAACTTGAAGACGTCATCAATTTTCTTTTGTAATTTTTATTTCTTGAAGGCTTAGTTTCCGCTCTTGGTCTAGCATAGGAGAAGTGATCAATTACATATGTTCAAAATGAAGTATCTTCGATGAGGAAAAAATGAAGTTACCTTTACATAATAGTGCGAAAAGAATTGGGATTCTTCAAAAATAACCCGTTTACATTGAAAACTAACAATTTTTTAAACTAACCCACTTTGAAATATGTTAAGCCTGTTAAGGTGGTATAAGAGTTTTGATAACTTAATTAAATTGAGATGTGGGTTGATATGGGGGTTCTAGATCTCGACTCACATCTTGACTAACATTGATCCATCTTGATCCTTTCAAGTCCAGAACATTTGTTAGTTTTCTAATATATACCCAGGTAAACAGGTTATTTCTTTGAACAATTGTGCTCACTTTTGAACAAAATTTGGAAATCAAGTTTACAGAAGTGGCATATTGACATCAAAAGTAAAGTTGAGGGGGTAGATTATTATAACTCAATTCATAACCTAAATTGATACATAGAGCACAGTTCAAGTAATATTTGAAAATTTTTTCCTAAAAAAAATTTTTGGCTCTAATTTAGCTGGCGTCATTATTCTAAAGAGGCTGTCATTTTCTAATCTACTTACTAAGTAATCCCCCTAATGATTTTAGGTGATGATGCTCCCTCTTGACGCATATAGGATTTAGTCACAATCTTAATTGGTCGCGGTCTCTTTAATGTGATTATTAAGATTTAGGATTTTATTGTTGTCTACATTATGAATAGATTTTTGTAATTGTAACTTTTTGAACAAATTTACTCTCTCATCAACTAAATCTCATTTGCTTCGGTTTGTCTTTCGAGATAAGAAATATTTAAGATTTTGACATTAATATGAATTCAACATAATTAACCCCTCCAGGAGTGGAGCCAAGAGTTCCATTGTAGTAAGGGTTTGACCCATGGCGCCGGGCGAAGGAAAAAGGAAACAAGAGAGAGATGGAGAAAATTAGAAATAAAGAGAGGAGAGGGAAGACATTGTGGGAGAACACCTGCGATTCGCCAGCCATGAGATGGTGGTGATGGTTGGATGTGTAGGTGAATAGAGAGATAAAGGGCTGTTTGGCTGCAGATTTTTGCAAAGATAAATGTGGGAAAAAAATATTAGATAAAAGAAGGTCAAGATTTAAGATACATAACAATCGGGTTAAAAAAGAAGCCTACTCCCAAAAANAAAAAAAAAAAAAAAAAAAAAAAAAAAAAAAAAAAAAAACCAATCTTAATCAATTAAATGCAAAAGAAAAATAAATACAATCCATATACCACAAAGATTAAAAAGTTAGGTAGTAATTGATTTAGTTTCCTGAGAATTGAAGAGGAGAAAGTTTTTACAAGTGACACATGCTCAACACATTGGTATTCTCTAACATTATATTGATTTTTTTTTTTTTTTTTCAAGAGTTTGCAAGGGCCATGACCCCTCTTGGTCCTTTCTATGTTCCGCCCATGCACTAGACTGCAGGGTGCTTACAGGCACTGGTATGGAGTTGATGAAACTTGCATGATCCATCCTCTAACATACTTATGCAGAAGCTGATTACCAACATGCACCCACCTGTATAACTCACTCTACTTTGATGATTTTTCTTTTTCGTAATGGCTCTGTGGTAATGCTTCCTGGGGCGCTGTGCGCCTTCCTCTTCTCTTCTTTCCTCCGCTTAGTTTCTGTCATAGTACGTATTTCCTTAGCTTGCTTGTAGATTAGTTTCGGCAGGTGCCTATGCCTACACAATCACCATTCACAACAATAAAAATAAGAACACAGCCACAAAGATATTAACCATTTTTTGTTGTCATATACAATTCAATATTTTATAAACACATTCTGAAGTTAGCCCAGTCTTTGTAGAGTTTTGGCGAAAATTGCATACCATCACTTGAGGTTAAGGGATAATTGTCATTTTGCTCCCTAGACTTCTAATTTGAAAAATTAAGGTACTTGAGGTAATTGAGTTAATTACTCAATTATCTAGGAAACTTTCGTAGGATCTTTATATATTGACCATAATTACTCATTCAGAAAGCACTATAGACCCAATATAAGAGCATAATTGATTGCATCCTTTATACCTCACAATACGCTTAACTTCAGGAAGGTGCTTGTAGCGGTTCTTGACAGCCTCATGATACTCATGCTTTTTTTGTTCCCTTGGAAGAAGCTGCAGCATAACAAGTGGTCAAAGGCTTACATCAGAATGCAAAAAATAGAGAGGGAGAGGGAGGCGGCGGCGTGCGG
>QANT01001953.1:0-10869 GCA_003254885.1 Purshia tridentata | reverse complement strand
TTACCTCTAACTAGGGGGTTTATAATTATTTACATATATAAATAATCCTTTCAAAAATATATATATATCAAAAAATAACTTACTAAAGAATATATATTGATCAAGTCAATTTACGAAATTCACCCGAACCCAAAAAACAATTACAATGTTCAGCTGTAAATCATGATTCATGTAGCAAAAAGAAAAGTTGAAACCTAATACACTACACCTTTTTACGATTACGTAGTATTGCATCATCATCACTTTATCATAAAAAGCCATGGGAATTCAGAGCTCTGTCGTTTTATGTGACTCCATCTCACAACAATCACGTGGAACAAATTTGCTTTAGAGGTTAGGAAATCTGTAAACGTGGGTTATAAAATCACTTCAGGTCCCCGAGTAATCTTGAAAAAACAAAATATGAGTTAACAAGTACCACTTTAAATGATTCGAACAGTTAAAGACACAAACAATGGTTAACTTCCTAAATTATATGGAACATCAGTCAATCATATTGCCTTAAAACGCATCAGGACTCTGTAAACATATAAGATTAGGCTGATTAGCAAGACGAGAGATAGAAGAAAAGAAAGTCATTTCTTTCATTAAAATGACAAAAGCCAGCTAAGATACAACAGAAAGGCACTAATTCCAGCTTGGATGAAATAGCACCTAGCTAGCAATATATGCACCCTCCAAAAAACTCAACCACAACAACAACAAAAGCTGGTAAAACCATTACGAATACTGTGTATGGTTGCGCAAGTGCAGGAACGAAACCTGCTAGTTGGAGTCAAAAGATCATTAACTGATTCTAGCTAACAAAAAATGAATGCTGTGCAATCAAATTCTCCTTGTGACCCAGAGAAGGGTGAGGTGAATCAGATTGCATGCCAAGCACTAAGGGAACAAATAAATAGAACTACTACTTCTCTTCTATTGATCAATCTCTCTAATGCCACAAAACTGCAAGACAGGTGCCCTCAGAGTACCACAGCAACCTTCTCCTGGGAAACAAATGATAACGGATGGGCAATGAGGGGTTCATAGTGATCAGCTCCACCACCACACCAGCCTGTGTGAGAAAATGTTCAGAAATGTAAGCCAAGAGCTAATGAAGAACTTAATCATTTCAGATGGGCATATCTGACTTTCTTACCTGTTCCTTTCATGAAAAGAAAGAAGGGGGGTTCACAAATTTGACTCCTTGGTCGATGGGGGAGGAAGAAAACACAATTTTCTTCATCAACCATTGCATCCGATCCATGTGCTTGAACCTGGAATTGATGAATTCAGAAAAGAAAGCTTAATAAGAAGATGAATTTTCCAGTACATGCTCAGAGTTAAATTCCATCTAAACCAATGTCCCAATGAAGCAAAGTAAAATAGCAAATTTATCAAATGCACATAGGACAGGTACAACACTGTACTGGTGATGCTTTCACTCAGTTCCCTGTATCTTTTTTCTCTCCATCACAGCATATGGCACACTTATATGCAAAAACATGTGATAAGATTTCAACCTAAAAGTTGAATAACTGAATTGTAGAAAAACAAGGTTCGCAATCACTCATACACTCTTTATATATCAACTCAACCTAGCTTCTCCAAATATTTAGTGTAATAAACCCTTATACTTTAGAAATAATCATTTGCTCGGAATGACTTTTAATAAGACTAGTTTAAACACACCCTCATGCTTTCTACTGTTTATGTTTGGTGTCATCCATTGAGAGGGGTTTTTTTGATGTCTTAATATTCCACAACAACAAAAACTCTCACCTCAAAATATAACGATTTTCCCAATGCCTCACAACAGTTGATAGACAAATAATGGTTAGCTTTTAGTAATATGATTTGAATATACAAGAATGAAGTACAAGCATATGGTACGCCTCCATAAGTATTAGTTTCTACATAGTAACATAACCAAGTAAACACTCAAGTATCCGGTACTGAATAACCGCACCTAATTAAAGACTTTACTTTAGAGACCAAATTTTTATTAACCAAGAAGTTATAAAGAGATGATTGAACATGCAATATCTGCGAAAAATCGAAACACAAAATCTAAGAGAACCAGAACTTGTCCTTACCACGTATATCTCGCGCTTGAACTCTGTAGCAAGACACTCTATTGCTATATCATCTCCAAAAGCCGCGGCATGACCACCTCTATTTTCATCGATAGATAATAAGCCTTCCTCCGTGTATTGTAACGTGATGATATCATATTCATCATCAGGCGAACCAGAGATCGACATGTACTTGGCCCAACTCGGTCCATCATTCACTGGGATGCATCTCTCTTTATATATAGACTCGGCTGCCAGCTCTCTACACTCCCAAAACACAAAACACAAAATTAATAAGACAATCCAATCCAACAACATTGTTTTCCCGACCACCTAAAAATTAAAGCTGAACTTGCATTATACATTAATGTCAATCAATCTTAACAACATTCATGTATTCATATTTCGATAACATATCAAATTTTCAGATCTAAGTAGGACAAAAGATAATTCATTTCAAATCCAGAACATATTTCGCTCACCACATTCTGTTTTTTATTTCAAGAAAGAAAATTTAAGCCAAAAAAATAAAAAGATCGTTTCTTTTTTTTTATTCTCCCTTTAATCAAACAATGAGTAAAAGGAACAGATCCAACAAAATATCACCTCTGCATGCCGAGCTGAAGGAGCTCGTCAATGGCGGAGTCAAGACTCACGCGCTCTTCTTTCTTGGCCAACAACTTTACCTCCTGTATCACGTGTATCCCCCACCCAGTCCTCAGATCGGGCGCGTACATATGCCGAATCGCATCATTGATCACGTCCTTCTCCTCCGCGGCAGCATATCCGTAGTCCTCCATGAACCTCCGCACCGTCCGCCTCCTCAGCTCCCGCGCGTCAACCTCACGCGCCACCCTCATCGCCTTTTGCGACGCCGTGAACAGGCAGTTCCCGTCCGACGACACCTCGCCACCGTGCGACAGTCTGAAGACCATCGACTTCTGCGGAAACGGCGCCGACGCGGCAGAGGAGGACTCATCCTCTGGGTGCTTCCACAGCACGCCCTTGGTGTGCAGCCTCTGGAGGTGCCGTCTCTGCTGGTCCTCCAGGCCCAGCACGCTGTCCCACGCGGCGGCTGTTGACTGGTCAACGAGATCTACGGCCTCGATTGGGTCCTCGTCCAGTGGCGCCGACTTCGGTGGAGCGTCCCTCCACGCAACCGTCGGCGACGAGCTTTGAAATGTCTCCGCAACTGTGGTTGAAGAATCGCACAGTAGTTTCCCCATTTCCAAAATTTCTTCAAATCTTTTTTTATTGAATTTAAATTTTAGTCTTTTCCCTTCCTCTTCAACGGAGAAGTTGCAGAAGAGAGAGAGGAAGGGGGGAGAGAGAGAGAGAGTAGGGTTAACGGATAGATTTATGAAGAGCGGGACAATTTGGACACGTGGATAAATCTGACGCGTTTACTACCTCTAGGAGTATGCTGACCAAGGGAGAGGTGCTAACGTAAGCCGGTGGAGTATGTGAACCTGAGCCAGTCAGCCAGATTTTAACCAATATTATATTCCCCCACTAGACGTTGGTGTTAGTTGGCATATGCTGCTGAGCTGCTCCCAAAATTCGAAATGTTTCACGTTGCCTCTAGTCTAGCCGCAGCATTGTATGCGAACCAACAGTAATTTGACAACTCAGCTTATTATCGCGGTGGGACCCAATATCCATGTTGGACCTTGAGAGTAACGGTCTGTAAATAACGTGGCACTTTCTGATTCGTAAGGTAATTGCATTAATACTATGCGTTATATTACACAGGTATTAAAAATTTATTCATGTGAGCTCTACAACGGTACTCAATCGGGTTGTTACCGTTGTTTGCCTCTTGAGCGGGTTTAAAAATTGACGCGGGTGTGGGGTCTGGTGGCGCAGGAATGGGATAAATAATACATTATGTATTGTAAGTATTAATTCTTTATTTATTTAGTCAGACAAAAAAGTTGTATTTATTTAGACATTTTCAGATTTGTAAATTGTAATATAATTATAGTATAAAATAACAATTTTATAGCTTAACATTTTATCAACGACATTTTAGGCAAACCATTTCGTACTTAACTATGGGTTAATTTTACTGTTAAAAACTTAACAAAAAAAATTCTAATAAAAACCTATTATTTAAGTTTTGAACTAAATAGAACAAATAAGAGGTTTTCACGTCACTTCTATTAAAGAGAGGAAGAGAAAAGAAAAGAGGGAAATTTTTTATTAGTTGTTCAGTTTTTATTTTAACTGTTAAATTGGATTAAGAAATTATAAATAACAGGTGGTTAATTGAGTAAATTAGGGGTTAGATATATATCATTGTTGAGCAATTGGCAAACTATTCATATCTTGATGCCTTACTATTTGTAAATTGATCCATCATTATTCGTATCCTGAAATATTATCATTCATAAATTGATACATTACCATTTGTACCTTGATACATTTTCATTCTTATTTTGATGTATTACTTGTTAAATTGGATTAAGAAATTATAAATAACAGGTTGTTAATTGAGTAAATTAGGGGTTAGATATATATCATTTGTTGAGCAATTGGCAAACTATTCATACCTTGATGCCTTACTATTTGTAAATTGATCCATCATTATTCGTATCCTGAAACATTATCATTCATAAATTGATACATTACCATTTGTAGCTTGATACATTTTCATTCTTATTTTGATGTATTACCATTTGTGTTTTGATGCATTACCATTTATACCTATATGTATTATTATTCGTATACTTTACTATTTATATCGAGTATATTGCTTGTGCATATTTAGTTTTTGAGCAAATTACACTTTAATGACTCGACTTATTATGTTAACATGTATTTGAATATGTTATTATGTTAATTTGATGTGGCAAGGGCTAGACGCAAATAAGGGTTGACATGGCAATTTTAGGCGACAACCTCGACACTTCAGCACCTCGCATGGGACCAAGAGTGACACATCAGCATATAACGCCCATATTGACAAAAAATTTAACGGAAGTATTATTTTGAAACAAAATGATAATTAAAATACTTGTCTGTAAGCTTTAAAGTTGTGGTACTAACATGAAACGACATGTACTAAAACATAAGTTGCCCTTAATTTTTTCTTTAATCTGATTTAAAATTTGAAGAGTCTAAAAAAAAGTAATAACATTCCAAAATCAAATAATTGAGTCTTTTAGAATTTCTCATCAAGTAAACTCTTTTTGTGCTAGGCAGCCTACGCATGAAGATGTGGCTCAGTAAATTTTGATATGCTACTGTGAGTTGTATTTGGGGCCATAAGAGAGAAGTTTTCAATTTAGGTACCACCTGCTTAGCTAGAAAGTCAGGCCTAGGCTGCTGGTTCTTGAGTCCGTAATTTTTGTTGGGCCTTGGCCCCACTAAAAAAATCCATATGAAAACGGCAGAATGGGGGGTGATATAGTCTTGACACGTGCGGATCCAGTTTAATGTCCACGTGGGAATGAGGCCAAGTGTCGTGCAGTAAGCTATACACGTTCAAACAGATTGACAACAGATGGTAGCCAGCCTTGTATTTCAATTCACATACTAATACGCACTCGGCCACTCGCTCTTTTCCCCTGATGCTTCGTCTTTTCATTCGGAGGCTCTGGTACGGTTTTGGCTTTGAATCAATCGTTTGATTTCTTTCTCACTCATCATATCTTCATCAGTAAGATCTCTCTCTCTCTCATCTTCTTAGTTCTGTTTCTCTTTGCATTAATTGTTATTGTGCTGATATCATATGCCTAGCTGAGTGTTATGTTAACTCGATCATATCTTTACGTTGAGATCATTTTCTTAAATATATAGGGGTTCATGTTCCATGTGTTACGTACAGAAGCTACATATATGATCACAGTTTAATTTGTTTCTGGCAATACAGTTTTTGGTCAAGAATTTCAAGAACACCAATCGTTTTATTCTTCAATGAAATATTCAAATCTAACTTCATCTCTCATTCGTTACTATCTATGAAATATTTGGTTCGCAATTAATTCATTTGCATATATGTTGTCAATTAGTCACGATTGCATTACATTTTAACAAGTTAAAATTAACCTTTTTCTGACTGGATCCGTTGGATTATTTATACACAAGTACGAGTTATTAATGATTAATTAAGTCCCAAGTCGAATTATCCTTGTAAATTGTAAGCTGGTCAACTGCCACATACTCCACTTCTTATGGCCCTTCAAATGATTAACATAAAAATGTTTGATTCATATAGTTGCTAATTAAGATGTGCATTCATTCCTTATAAATGGTGCATTTGTCTGTTTGATGAATTGATGATGCCCTGTATATCGTGATTGGTTTTCATCATGAATATGTTTTATTATTTTACCCTCCATTTTCAGGTTCCGGTATCACGAAGAAGATAGTAGTACCAATCGAATCTCATCTATCTAGCTATATACACATTTCACAAGCTAATTCACTTACTATCCAGCAAGCCGTTGATAACGAAAACGACATGTCGGGTGTCTCACTTGCTGTGGCTCCTCGATCGGAGCCCGACAAAACGACAATCAGCGCAGGGTCTGAACCCGAAGACAAACCCGTCCACCGCCATCGATTGCAGCAGCAGCCCGTGGCTGGCGGCGTAATGGGTTCTCTTCGCGTAATAGAGCTTCAACTGGTGGCTTTCATAATGGTCTTCTCAGCCAGCGGACTCGTCCCACTCTTCGATCTACTCTTCCCAGCCTTCGCCTCTGCCTATCTTCTAGCCCTGTCACGCCTGGCCTTCCCATCTCACGGCCACGTCAGCGCTTCTGGGTCCCAGCAGGAGATTTTCCAGGGCAGCAAGTTCTTCAGGCTCTACGTGATTGTGGGGACCACGGTGGGCCTGTTCTTGCCTCTGGCTTATGTGCTTGGTGGGTTTGCGAGGGGTGACGAGCATGCGGTGCGCTCAGCAACACCCCACTTGTTCTTGCTTTCCTTTCAGATTCTGACTGAGAATATAATAAGCGGGTTGTCGCTGTTTTCGCCACCGGTCAGAGCTCTGGTTCCGTTGCTTTACACCGTCCGGAGGATCTTTGTCATCCTTGATTGGGTCACTGACGTGTGGATCAACAAAACTCTGCCTGCAAATGCACAACTCAAGGTACCGAATTATATATGATTGTTCATTATAATTGAGGTGATTAGCGAGAGAGATTATGTTTGCTGTGGTGACTGGTGGGTTTGTTTTGCAGGATGTTGCATGGTTCTGGTTTGGGAGGAGCTTAGCTGTGGCCAATATGGCATATTTCTCGATCAATCTGTTTGGGTTTTTGATTCCTCGATTCCTTCCAAGAGCATTTGAGAGGTACTTCAGAGAGAGGGATGAAATTCATGCCAAAATGGCAGAGGACAAGCGCTATTCATCATCATCATCATCATCTGCTACAGCACCTGTAGTTAATTATAAATCAGAACCAGCAGGTCCAGCACCAGCAGATAAGAAAACTGATTGATTTTGTTGTTCTTGCTCCGTGGTCTTCAAGCCATATATATCTCTAAATTCACTGCATGTTAACAAATTTGCTGCTTCTAGTTTCTTGAACATGTTCTCCATCCATGTATGGCTTGTTGATCTATATGTCTGCTTTGTGTAACGTTTGGTTGGTGGACTGTGGAGGAATATTTTAACTGAAGAAAAGGCAAAATTTCTCTTTTATTTTAAAGCTCAAATTGCATTTCAAGTCATTAGTCGACCAAGAAAAAAAGGGGGAAAAAGAAGCAAATCTCTGTTTAATTTATGGGACAAGGGTGAGTAGTGATAGTGAATGAGGCCCATGAGGGTAGTAATTTAATTTCAACTGTTATCAAATATTAGGGTGTGAAAATTCAGAAAAGAAGCCATGCCGTTGATATATTTTTTAATGATTTGAACGGATAAGATTTAAGGGCAGGAAGGAAAAGGATAGAGGATCCCATTTCCTCTGTACCCACTCCACCTCAATTGGCGCCTCCACAGTACTACTGGTCGGTTGTCCAGTTGTCCTTGTCCTTTTGGGGAGGATTTAAATGACTAATTTGCCCTTTTAAAGTAAAAGTAATACAGGGTGCTAGGTCTGATTTAAATCGGATAGGGGTATGAGTATGCCAATAGGGCAGTGAACCTTCCCTACTCACTGCAAGTACATTGAACAGCCACGCGCGTAGAGGCTTTTAATTACTTATTTTCTGTTTGGTCAGGGTTCTTAATTGTTCATAATAAATTATATATGTTGAACATCTTTTGGGCCTTTTGGTTTGTAACAACAATGTTCATTCACCACATTTCTTGATCAAATATTTTATCAGTGACAAAATACACGTTAGTATTTCAGCCTAAAATGAACTTTTCTTTAATAATGACAAATTGTTACTCATCAGGACAGAATTGGTACTTCATTTGATTAATACTGTTTTTTTTTTTAAAATTGAAGAGTGTAATAATATTTTTGGCAAATAGTATGTAACTATTTCTTTAACTCGACCATCAAAAGCGTTGTCTTAATGTTTACGCATTTTTGCATTTTTATGTCACTACAAACTAGCAGTTGAAAACAAAAAATGATGCCCCATTGGGGCTTAATTATGTCCTTCGGCTTTTTAGATTGTACAATAGCGATGGATATAAAATTTGTTCTGAAAATATTTCGATACAATTTTATAAATTTCATATTAAATATGTTTGATTATAGAGAGTTACATAGTTAATGTGAAACAGTTGTACTTAATTCACCATTTTTAACAAGTTTATACATACTATTCACCTATTAAAGGAATGTTATCCTTTAATTAACCTCATGCAGCATGC
This sequence comes from Purshia tridentata, assembly GCA_003254885.1. Lineage (NCBI taxonomy): Eukaryota > Viridiplantae > Streptophyta > Magnoliopsida > Rosales > Rosaceae > Purshia > Purshia tridentata. The sequence goes on along the minus strand of QANT01001953.1, from coordinate 2,034 downwards.
ATGTTCTTAGTTTTTCTTGATAATGATTATAGGATTTTATAGTTGGGGTATGAAAACTAAAACGACCATTATTTAATCGTTAGCCTCATATTTAAAAGTGATTCGTCAACTACGAAGTATGAACAGACACATGCATCTATTATTATTATACGATAACTAGACGCAGAAAGTTGTTAATCAAACATATATAGCTTTTATTAATCAAAGTTATTAGGACTGTCGTATAATGATATATGAACAACTTTAGGGGAAATTCTCCTCTTTTAACACTTAATAGCCAAATATACAAGAGCCCCGTGAATGGGTGATCGTGCAACCTCACCGCATTTTCAAAGCTACAGAATTGAAGGGGCACAGGGTGTAATTTACCGAAAAAAATGCCCCGAGTCACGCGCTCCGACGACGCGTGCAGAGAGGCTAGTTAACCTGAAAAGTAAGGAACGGTGACCTCTCTGCTCTGCTCTGCTCGACATAGTACTTGTCCTGCCTGTCTTGGTTTTCTTTACAAAGCAAAAATAAAAACCCTTACACTATTCACTCTCTCTCTCTCTGTAAAAGAGAGACCACCCACAAAAGTGAAAACCTTTCCAATCCCTTCACTACCTCCACACAAGCCAAAATCAGCAAGCATGAAGATAAAGAACAAAGGCAAAGTTCATCCTTCTCCATCCTCATCATCCTCACCATCATCTTCTGATGGGGTTGTTCTGGCAGTGCTGAAGCTCCTCCCAGCTGCCATTCTAGCTCTGGCCTCTGTCCTCTCTCTCGAAGAACGCGAGGTCCTAGCCTACATGATAACCCGGTCCATGAAAACCACCCCCATTTCTTCAATGCCGGCCCAAACTGATTCCAAGAAGAAATCTTCAAAGAAACCCCATCATTCTAATAAGACCGCCACTACCCACCAGCCCCCCATGTTCGATTGCGACTGCTTCGACTGCTACAGGAGCTACTGGTTCAAATGGGACTCTTCGCCCAACCGCGAGCTCATCCACCAGGCCATAGAAGCGTTTGAAGACCACCTGGCGCACGGGGAGAGGTCCAAGAAGAACTCCACCAGAGGCAAGAGAAGAGGCGGAGACAAGCTTGGCCGCCGTGAGGCCCAAAACCCCATCGATGTTTCTCTCTCTCCCCAAAACGATATTTTTTTGAGTCTCAATGCTCCGCCGGAGCTTGTCCAAAGCTCTCATGTTCCGGTGCTGCCGGAAGCCGATGTCCTTTTAACGAGTTCGCCGGAGAAAGCTGATTCTGTCGGAGGAAATGATGATGGGGAAGTGGCAGACCAAGCTCTGGTGAAGCCCAACGTAGAGCCACCGGAGACGGCGGATGATATGGCGATGATGGTACGGACCACGGCGGCGAACAACCACAAGGGACTGGCCAGGAAAGTACTGCCGGACGTGTTGGGCCTCTTCAATTCTCGTTTGTGGAGCCTTTGGAGTCCGAATGTCTAAGCCAGAAAAAAGGAAAGAAAAATTGGAAAATGGAAATTTCTTTTATTTTTCGAGCCTCAAAAAAAAGAAAAGAGAGAAGTATTATATTTTTGGTTATAGACTGGTAGGTTATTTTTGTGCTCGAATATAGGTATGTCCCTCTCTCAATGAAAATGCTTTTATTTTTTTGCCTGCTTTTTAAGGTTCCGTGGCCCGTCTCTTTTTATTTTTTTATTTGTTTCCTATGGAAAATGCTTATGTCTTCTTCTTTTTTTATTTATTGATTTTTGCTTGGGAAATAGGATGTCATTATTAGGAATAGGAACCAAGTTTTCTAATTTTTAGTTGCGATATTTTGTGAGGTGGGCCAATCGATTTCGAGTTTTATGGGTGTTTAGCGATGATTAAAAAAATAAGATTATTATAATAGTAAAAAATGGGGATAGTGTTTTCTGCTTTTATTTATTTATTGGGTTCTCCTTTTTTGAATGTCAAAGGATGTGGTTTTCTATGCTTTCTTTTGATTCCTTTTGGCTGGAATCATTTCAAGTAATAACTCGTCCTTCCAATTTATATTTTCCCAAGGCCACTGTGAATTTGT
>QANT01001952.1:0-15087 GCA_003254885.1 Purshia tridentata | reverse complement strand
ATTTGTTTAATTAAATTTAGAAAAATAAATAATTTTTAATTTGTCTAATTTTTTAAAAAGACAATCTATGAACAATGGCATAAAAATAGATTGTTCGGATTGTTGAAAATTATATGAAATGGACGCATCTGTCTTACTTCATAAATAAACCTAAATGTGAAACCCCACATCTGAAGAACCATATATATATATATATTATATGATAGATTCGCAGCACTATATTTTTTACACAAGTTTTCAAAATGGCCCACTCTAAATAAGATTTTAACAATCCGAACAATTTATTTTTAAGTCTCTATTAAAGGATAATACTTGCAAAAAATTAGATAAATTTCAAATAATTTACCTATACATATTAATTGGTCAATAAAATAAACACTTGAAATGTTGATTATGTAATCTTATATGGTAAATAGTATTGGATTTATCTAATTTATTGCAAGAATGAATCTTTAATGAAAATTTTAAAAATAGACGGTTCGGATCGTTAAAATCCTATATGAAATGAGTCATATTGAAAACTTGTATCAAACTTTCTGTTAAAAATAGGATGTTATGAATCCTTCTCTCTATATATATATATATATATATAACCCTATTTTGTTGAGGTAGGTATACCTTAAACATAATAGGGAATACATATTTTGAAGCCGTTCAGGTGCAATGCATGTTTGCACTTGATCTTGAACGCTCAATATCATCGTCAAGAGCTCAACAATTTTTTTTTGAAAAAACAGGCAATCATTTCTTGCAAATCCTGGATTTTAAAATTTATTATTATAGAAGAGAAAATCATAAATTTGAAAAAAAGAGAGAAATTGGATTATACATTGAGAATTCATTTTGAAAAGTTTTTTGAAGTTCAAAACAATGTTTCATCTCTTCAAAAATAAAGATTTTTTCATTTGAAGAGTGTTGGAGATTGTTTTAACTCAATATTTTGGATAGTTGAGTTGTACATTTATGCTTCGTTTGGTATTTATAATTAGATTAAAAAAGATAATAGTAAGATTTATATGAATTTAAAATAGAAGATGAATAGTGTTTTCTAACTTGAAGGAAGAAGATAAAAAGAAAATGACTTATAAGAGAAATGTTATCTTTACTCATCCCCATCATTTTGAAGGGATTGCATGAGATAAATTTTTCTCATAATTTGTTTATCTTATTCTCATATCATTCTTTCAATTTAAAAATTTCTTCCTCAAATACACACAAATTTAGAATTTAAGTATTCCAATCCAATCCTAACAATCAAATGAAGCCTATAGCATTACAGGAGAAGGAGCCTGAGATTTGCAATGTGTAAGTAACTGAGCTATTATGCATATACTGATACAATAAAGCACACTCATGAGGCTCATAAACTTCAATCAACAAGGGAGGTGAAAATATCGAGATAAGATGAAGAGCAGAGATTATATCATTCACCTGATCACTAATTTAGGCCTTCTTAATTAAATCTTAGTCTTAACACTACATTTACTACAAACAAGCAACAAGAGACATACCACCAGTGATATAGCAACATGTAATATTTTACATTACTGCAATCAAATCTCGAAGAACTGATGTAGCAACATGTAATATTTTACATTATTGCATGCGCTGGAAAAAAAAAATGATGGGATAAATACAAAATCAAGAAATAACCAATTCAAAGATGCTTAACAGATTTTAGTAAAGCCAAACAATTTTTTCTTAAAAAACACACACCATAAAAGAGCAGACTTAATCTATTGAGAGACAGAATATAAGTTTCCTTATCATACTAATAATACAAGTAGGCTCTCCATAGGAGGTCCGCAAAATGTTGGAAAAAAATTAATAATCAAAGCCCCTTCAGTTCGACTTGAAAGGATTTTGGTTGTGGAAACAAGAAGGAATGAACATAACCTAAGCCCTTCCAGTTTAACTGGCCTGTGGCACCAGGGAAGGATGCCACAATATCAAGCCAAGCATATGGGGACGTGGTTTGGTCCACAAACTTGTAAAAAACAGGAAACTTCAGAGAGTTAATGTACCACAATAGCATCCCATGATGGGTAGGAATATAAACACGCGCCTACATTGTGATGAACACAACATGGCAACAATAATCTTAAAGTCCGCAAGGCTTATAACACCAAACTGAGCTACAAGAATTTCAACATACCTAGAACTGCAACCAGACAACAAGTCTGATAACCACAGAAAAGAAAAACTAATAGTGTGATCATTGCTTTACGTTCCTAAAGAAACACAGAGCTATCTGCGTAGCAAAGGCAATGCTAAAATCTGAAAATATGATTTCTGAGAAGATGGCATGAAGGAATAACATTCCTACATTAGGCCTCAAAGTGTTTACTTCAGGAACCTGAATACAAATTACTCAAAGAAAGCAAACTTTTGGTGCAAACAACATCAAATAAGAAAAACAAATTGCAAATACCCGGATTATAAATGAGACAATAGGAGAAAGCACAGAATAATAAAATCAAGGTCGTCAACTTGGTACTCAAGAATATCAAATAACATAGAACTTAGAACCCAGAATAATGAATCATAGGAAGCAAAATTACGATCCAATAAGATTAATATGCAGCATAAAGCCCAATATTTCATATATTTTATTAATTCAAAATACAAAGGCAAAATTCCATCCAAAAGTAACTAATCATCGATTTATGCAAAGAGCATACTTAAAACTCCACAAAACCATCCACTAGAACTAATAGTAATACCTCCCTAACATACAGAACAAAACCCCAAGCAGTACCCTGATCCATACGATGAAGATTCGACGAATAGTCACCGACCCATAACCCATTATCGAGAATCCCAAAACCCCATCTGGGTATTAAAGGATCCGACCCGATCCGACCCGATCCGACCGGACCGGATCAGACGGGGCTGAGAAGCTGAGAAAGATGGGGCTTAGGCTCTGAGTTCATGCCGATAATGATGATCAGAGGAATGAATCCATAGTGGGTGACTACCTTGGCCTTCTTCATGGTCCAAGTGCTCCACTCCTTGAGGCACTGAGCCGTTGATCGCTCGTCGGAGCCCTTGGAGCTCTTGCTGCCCTTGCCCTTGGAGCTCTTCAAAGCAACCTTCGACGCCATTGTCACTGAATTTCTTCTCTGTGTTTGTGTGTGTGTGTGTCTCTGAATGGTGTTAAGCCTAAATGCTAAAACCCTAATTATAAGTGTCGTTATTGTGGCGGTGGCGCGACGAGTGATTATGATAGCGGCAATCACAGCCGTTATTTTCCTTTGGGAAAATTACACAAATCGACCTAAACCTTGACCAAAGGTTCATTTTGGTCCATAAATTTTCATAATAGTCATTTTTGTCCACACTTTAAGATGTATGTTTTTTTTTTGTCCTCACTTTAAGATATATGTTACATGAGAAGAAAGGTTGTTTTACACAAATATCACCTAGTAGGTTGTGCTCCCGTACCATTAGGGCTGGTATTGGTTTGATTATACCAAATCGAGAGCTCACAACGAACTGAGGCCAGTCAAAATGCCAAACTATCAATCACAATTAATTCGATAGTTGTCGTTTATCAACTTTGTCGGAGGCAGTTGATTTTGGCTAGCCGGAATAAAGTGAGGCAAAAAATTGGAGGGTCTCAAGTGGTGGTGGTGGGGGAAGTCTAAGGGTGTCTCAAATGGTTGAAAGTTGCGAAAGACACTTGAGAGTGAGAGAGATGCAAAGAGACAGAGATTTAAGAGAGATAAGAGAGATGCAAGCAGACTAAGAGAAAAGATAGAGAAGTTGGTCATTTCAGTCAATCAGTATGGAAATCCGACCATCATCTGAGTTTTCATCGAAAACTATAAAAATCGACAAATTGAAGTCGATTGGTACATTCAATTTCACTAGTTTGTGGTGCAAAAATATCAGTCTTACTTACCACCTCTGAAAAGATTTTTACTCTAAAAAAGTTTTTACTGTATGTCACCCAATGTTATCTATATGTGACAATGTGTACCACCTAATTTTCTATTAAATTACAATGTTTTTTTTTTCCAAATTTCTTATGCCCATGATGAGTTAAATTAAAAAAACTGTTTTTAAGTTGAGCGTAGGATTATTGCTGCAGCCAAACAGCGGATAGATAGCTCAGCTGAGAATTGCAATTTAACAAAAGATAAGAGTGTGAGAGACCGAGTGAGAGAGAGGGGTAAGAAAGCAGTGAAAGCAAGCAAGCAGAAGGAAGGGAAAAATGGGGGGAGGAATGGAAGCAAACAAGAACAAGTTCATAGAGGAGTGGGGCTCCGCCAGAGAGAATCTCGAGCACAACTTCCGCTGGACTCGCCGCAACTTTCTCCTTATTGGCCTCTTCGGCATCGCCGTCCCCATCTTCGTCTACAGGGGCATTGTCAAAGATTTCGTAATATTCTCTCTCTCTACATCATTTTTCGTTGATTTTTTGGCAATTAATCTGTGGATCCGATTGGTATTGAATGGATCGTAATTCTGGTTATGGAATTTAGATTGATTGCTCATTAGCTCTTTTTTTTTATCTGCTTTTAATTTTTCAGCTCGTGTTTCACTTTTAAGATATCATTTTTCTGAAATTATGCTGTTTAAAGATTTGGGTTGTGACCCAATTTAGCTTTTGGGATACAGGCATTTGATTCCCTATTATGTGAAAATAACATAAGCTTTGTTACAATTTCTAGGAAGTATGGTTTTCTTGTTCATATTTTCGTCTTTGTTTCTTAGAGCTTATATAGCACTGGTCATTGTGTGAGCGTTTTGAATCTTTTGATGTTATTGATAGTTCGCGTGCTTTGGCCCTTGGGGCACTGCAGATGGGGGTAGAATCATGATTTGTGAAATTTTTGCAATATTAGGACTCTTAGGCAAATTTTAGGGGTTTTTATCAAGTTCCATTTTTGTTGTGAACGAGCTTCAACTACAATAATAAGCCTACAAATGGATGACTTTCATCCCCAAAAGTGGTTCTGCAAGTTATGATTTATTTAACGTTGAGAGTGCCTATGGAAATTTATTGTGGTGAGACCCGCAGAAGGCCTTTTTTAGATTGGAAGGTTTCAAATTTCTTTTGATGAGACCCCTGGAAGGTTTCTCTCTTCTTCATCGTCATCCAAAGGGGTACACTATAATCCCCATACTGTTACTACATATTATAAAAGCGCTACTACTACTCATATTTGTTCAACCTTTCTCAACATTACAGCCTAATGCTAGAAGCCCTTGAAGTCCTTCAATCGCTACACCCTGAAAAGGTTAATGAAATCTTCCTGTTTTCTTTAAAAAAAAAAGTTTTGCCCTTTGCCTTCCATAACCCGTACATAAACTTTATTTTTACCTTAAGCCTTTAATTCTAAACCTTTACCCTGTCTATATTGATTTCAGGCAGCCTTGGTCTTTGAATTTTGTACCTGTCCTATGCCACTTGTATTAATGTGCACTGACCTCAACATACTATACTTTTTTGTTATTTATTTTTGTTCCTTGTACCAGTAGGATTTTTCTGGAACTGTTGACTTGTCAGTATTGGTGGGATAGTTCTCTGTAAAATGTTTGTAGAACACCTGATGAGGGATGGTCCGAAATGCATACTGAGAACCCTTTTCGTGTAGTGAAATCATAAGGAAATGCTAGGAGATGGGTGCAAAGTGTAATATCATAAGTAGCTAGGGCAGAGAATGAGGATTCCCATGCTCAGTCACTCAGATTGGCGAGAGGCAATGTTTGACTTTCAAGAGCATTTCTTGTATGGAGTCTTGTGAAACATTTTTTTCCCTTTTGCATCATTGATGTCATGAAATGCACTTCTTTGTATTGTTTTGTTTGAACCTGTTCATTTGTAATCAGTTTCCAGATTACCTGATTTATTTCTTTGTTGTAAGCTTTGTGCCCTTCATCCAACTACTTAACTTCTCCCAACCTAGTTATTTTCATTCTTTGGCATATTTTTATTCGTAGTGGTTACAGTAACTAGTTTTTCTCTGAAAACTCTTTTTCCTTAATACTTATTCTTTAAGAAAAGTTAACCCCACTGCTCTCTCCTCTCCTTTTTCTTTCATTTTTTTCCCATTTGTTTTTCATTGTTAGAAACTTAGAGCCTTATGATTTTTCAAGTTTACTATATTAAATTTACTTATTACAAAGAAGGATAGATGTAAGGCTTTAAAGTTGTCTGATGCATATTTTATTCTGATACTAAAATTTGTATTAGTATTGTAAGAGTTATGGCTTTGCAAGATGTGATTAATCTAAATATTAGGTACTTTACCTTGTTTCTATTTTACTTCTAAATATCTTTGATTAGTTACTGATCTGTTTATTTATCCCAAGTATTTGCACGGATGAAATTGTCCGCTTGCGAACACTCACACACACAATTTGGTTGTTCTAGTCTTGCAGGTAATAAATCAGTTTTCTAACATCTTGTCTACTATGGTGACAGCATATGCAAGATGAGGATGCAGGCAGACCACACAGAAAGTTTCTGTGAGCACTAAGCTGAAGCTTTGCAATAACTGTGGGAGGATTAAGTCACAGAAGGTTCTCTACAGCACCACAAATTTACCTCTCCTGGTATGGGAATGTATTTCCTTCTATTTGTCAATCAATGGAACGTAATGTTATGTGAGTTTGCATCGTATTTGGGATTGTATTTTTCAGTTAAGATTACTGCACAATCGACGGCCAACTCTGCCCTTTATAATATATTTTTCTAAAATGGTTTATCTGCATTCCTGGGATCCTCTCTTTGTCTCTCTCTATATATATATATATATATCTCCGCACACATATTGAAATGGGACAGAAATACATCCCTCATGAGTCATGACACCAACCAAAAGAACAATATCTTAAATCATAAGGACAAATTTAACTACACATGTCAAACTTTAGGGCTTGTTTGGGAGTACTTTTGTGAGAAGTTCTTTTACTCATTAACGCTTTTGGTGGAAGTGTTCTGTTATTTTTTTTTTAGCATAAAAATACTAGTGCTCAAAGAGGCCATAATGGGCAATTGGAACTCTAAAGTCTAAACAAGTGGGGTTTAAGACCAGATAAAAATCACCATCAACAAATCAAGACGATGAAGCACATTTACATCAACTCTAAGTTAATTAGGACATTTTAGCAGGAGTAATTAGTGTGACTGACTATTCAAGGCATTTAATTGTCAGCTAGCTTTAAATTTATTCCTTTTAACACCCAAACAACTAGAGGCAAAGAACGGTTTTCAAGTCAGACGAGCTTCTTCATCTTCTCTTGTTCTAAATCACAATTTCAACACATTATGGAATGAGAATAATAAAAGAGAATGGCAGTGGAATAGGTGAATAGTATCCATCTTCTCTATATTTAGTTTGTCATGAAAATATTAGGCACTTTGTTATAAATACTGAAGTTTAGTTTGCAGTTTTTCATATTTACTTTGCAAAATTTAGAGAAACCTAATACACCCACCTCGAGTAGAGCCTCACTTTGAAGAGGAGATGGAGGGAAACTTATACACCCAAAAACTAAGAAAATATAAACCAAACTCACTTAAAGAAATGAACTGGAACTGGATCCTGTATCCTCTACCAGGCTATTTTGGAACTGGTAGACACGTAGAGGATCCATGCCATATTTAGCAGTGTGACGTGTCAGGAACAGCCCCATTCAGTGTATGAATGGAAAGACACTCGTCCATACGCAATAATCACAAAAGTGAGGTCTATTACATGGGACAAAATCCATAAGCTTCTTCAGCGACCCATCATTGAAATTGTAGGATAAAACCATACCAAACGCACACAGCAGCTCTTGTGATTCCTCTTTCCTTTCTGCTCGAACGACACAGCATTAGATTCGGTGGCCATTACTATCACATATTCACATGCACATGGGCTCTAGACTCCCGAAATAATTGAATTTTTCTTCATGGTCAAGAAACTGAGGCGAGGGCACACTGAAGTCAAGGGAAGTCTCCCTGCTCGCTGCAAAACGCTGGGTAGAGAACAATATGGTGGATGGTGGATCGAAAGATATCGGAGACTGGTTCCAAGTTTCCTTGTGAGAATCATAGACATGAATAAAATAAGCATCACCCGGCTTTTGTTTCATGCAATGGATGGAACCTAGCTAAGAATCAAGATTTCGAGATTAACCGTTAGTGAGTCGGGTAATGAATTAAGATTATGATAAGGTTAGCTTTTAATTTTAAGGATTGAATGTTGAATTATCATAATATTTTTTCATTTTTTGAACTAATTGAAAAGTGTTTAATAAATATATTCATCAAAATATGGTTTGAATAGTGTTATTCTAAATCTATAAGAGATCAACAAATTAAATAACACGTTGGGGAATGCTATCCACATTCTCTAATCTACCTTCTCCGCCGACCTTTTTCTTTATTGTTTTCATTCTATAATGTAAATTTATCATTGAAATCGTTTATTATTTACATCTAATTATGAAGAACATCTCTACAAAAATTCAACCAAATCGAAATTCGTTTAGTTATGTAATTGTAATCAAATAAACTAACGGTTTTAGTAACAATTTGATTTATTATTAATTTATTTGTAATAATTACATGATCAAAAGATTATTGATTTAGTTGATTTTTTGCATATGATCTTTAAATAATTATCTTAAAGATGAATGGTTTTGATCATGAATTTACGTTATAAAATGAGAATAATAAACGAAAAATTCGGTATAGAAGGTGAATAAAGAAAATGGATAGCATTCTTCATACAAGTTAATCATAAATTAAGATGCATGCTTAACCCATTTAATTGAGCGCTAGACAGTCAAACACATACACCACCCATTTATTATGAGTGACACCCAAACAGTTCCAAGTAATTTGTTTAATAATCAATTCATTTACGTTAATCAAATGACACAAGAGGACGCATCTTTAATAAACGGGCAACGGGATTAAATGGCAACCCACTTAATCCCTTAAATTGCATTAACAATTACATTTTTTATGAAAATAATAAAATTATGAATTAAAAACGATCAGATATTGAATAAGTTAACATTCTAATTCACTAACATAAATAATCATCAATATTTACACTATATACTTATTTTAAATGTGTCACGAATTACACCCGTTGACAAAATACAATTAATTTATTTATATATATTACACATTAGTTTTGGGTTATACACATAAATCCAAAATCTGACATGTTTATTTGTGGGTCAATTTTGAGTTGACACGATTCGATACAAAACATGATTAACCTAAACTCAAACCCATTAACTTTGTTTTATACTCGTGAATTATGTTAAAAATTGTCATTTATATCTTGAAATGTATGTAATATGTATTTCATTATAGTACTTAACTATAGTTGACATGTACGGTTGCCATAAATAAATACTAAATAATTGAAAACTAATTCAACCTGTCATAATATAGGTGAATGTTATTAATATTATACCATACTAATATTAATATACCATTCAATACTATTCTTGGATTGATTATATTAGTGTATCGGATACACCCAATAATTTTTCTCTAAGTGGGAGTCAAATTTGTATACCCAACTAATTTTTTTTTTCTACCCTTGTAGACAATTATAGTCTTATTTTCGATTTCTTTAGCAAAATTGTATAAGGTTCATTAGGTTTCAATGAAGCTTATTAGGGTAAAGTTTAGTATAACTTAAGGTGTTTAGGGCATATAATTTAGGACTAATTACTTTAGAATGTAAAATTTGTGTTAGATAGAAATGGCACAAAAAACCGTAGATTTGGATATATATCTTACTTGAGTGGTCGAATATGGAGGAAAATTAAGGTACAAAGATGAATTTTAGGATTTTTTTTACTATACCCTATTAGCCTAGGGACAAGGTGAGAATGGCAATTGCAATCTCCAACCTTGAAACGGCTCCAAATTAAAGACATATATTAGAGTTTTTTTTTATTTGTATAAGTTTATTCGAACAAAATCACTGTTTAAAAAACTCAAATATAAAAGTTTAATTTTCAGCCAATCTATATTTTAAAATTAGGCGTTATAGTAACTCCGTTGCCCATTTCCATCTTGACTCATTTACCATTCTAATTTTATCTAAGACTCATTATATGTGGGCCAAAGGATAATAGAAAGGCAAATTTATCAAAAAAATAAAGCCTAAAACAAATAGGTTGTAAATTTGTGACCTATTCTAAAAATCAAGTTCATTAGTTAGTAGTCAAACCTAAAAATTATGAATAAAATTAATTTTCTTAAAAAATATTTAAACTAAGTATTTAATCCTAAATTTCTATTTAAAAAATTCAAATATAAAAGTTTAATTTTCAGCCTGTCTATATTTTAAAATTAGGCGTTATAGTAACTTCGTTGCCCATTTCCATCTTGACTCATTTACCATTCCTAGTTTTAGAGTCACACCGTAGAATTTAGAATTTGAGTCGAGCAAAAGCCTATAAACCTTAGACGAACGAGATCTTAAAGAATAATAATAATAACGGTCCAAACAACCGGAAAAACTGCTAAAGGCTATCAGCGTAGAGAAGACAAAAACAAAAATTGACAGGGGCCGGAAAAAAAATAGTGAAAAAGATGCCAACACTGTTTTATTTTTGTCAAAAAAAATGCCAAGACATTTACGAATATGTCATGTTTCAGACAAAAAAAAAAAAATTTCATGTTTCATTACAGTACGACACGTGTCGTGTATTCACCTTCTTATTAGTTATTACTGTTTCCACATGTTTGTTGACTGAGTCTGAGTTGTGATTTGTCATGCAAATTGTGGCCTTGGTGAGAGTTGGTGACTCACAAGTGTCCGCCCAACATCACAAGGACTTGACTCACTGAGACAAACAGCTGAACTCGGAGGCTGTACAGAAGACTGAGAAAATGGCACCTGAGAGAGGCATTGGAGGAAGTGGAAGAAGAAGAAGAACTTGCAAAGCCACAGAGGAGTATTCCGGTGCAGCTGCTGCAGTGGCCAGCTCAGTAGACCTCTTGATCGAGATCCTAATGCACCTCCCAGCAAAGCCGATTCTCAGATTCAAGTGTGTTTCAAAGCAATGGTACTCTATAATCTCTAACCCTCAATTTACTATCAATTACGCCAAAAGAAATCCAAACCCTCTTTTGGGTTTGTTGTTGAATGGTCGTCCACAGCCCTACCCTGAATTTTTCTTCGTTTCCCTTGGAGATTATCGCCAAATTGGGAGAGACCCAAAATTCCTCAACATACCCAAAATCGAAATTCAACATTTCTGTAATGGGTTGTTGTGCTATTCCAAGCCTCACATGGATGCCCCTGAGTTCACTTCTTATTATGTTTGTAATTCTGCTTCTGGGGAGTCCAAAAGAATAAGGGTTCTTGGAAGTCCATCAAGCACGAGGTTGATGGCTGTTAATTTGGCATTTGATCCTTTAAGTTCACCTTATTACAAAGTAGTTTTTGTTAGTGAAACATCTGGGTCAGAATTGTATCATTTGATCAAAATCGATATTTACTCGTCTGAGACTCAGTCTTGGAGACCCAGCACAAAGGGACTTTTCATTGTGCCATATGATGTAGGCTTTGGCAATGGGGTTTATTGGAATGGTGCAATTTATTGGTTCCATCAGAAGAAGAGCACTTTGGCTTATTTTGATTTGGATGCTGACTGCCTTGAAAAATTGCAAATGCCACCACTTCCTCAGGGTCAGGGTTCGTTCGATTATTTTGGCGAGTCAGTTGGGCATTTGCATCTTGTTGGGACCTGCCGGCCTAGGACTACTCTTTTCACTGTCTTTGAAATGCAGAACGATAGGTCCGGGTGGTTTGTGAAGTGTCATGGTGATTTTTACGCTTTAGCAACTGCCTTTCCGAAGATGGTTACTCATAAACCGAATAGGCCTTATGTGTTTTCTCTGGTGAGCCTGTTTAGAGGAAAAGAAGAGGAGTTGAGCGTTGTGCTAACAATACCTGGGGGTGTGGTCCGGTATAATGTCAATGCTAAGACCTCGAAGAAACTCTGTGATCTGCCAAAAGGTTTCATTTTCAATGAATTTTCAGCACAATACATTAAGTTTAAAGCGCATCAATACATTGAGACCCTTGCTTCCATATGAAACCGTATGAAAGCAGTGTTTTTGTGGTATCTGCTCCCTCTATTCTTCCTTAACTTTATAAGGAAGATTTTGCTAGTGTTTCTATTTTATACATGTAACCAAGTTGTAAGTTATGCAAACAAAAATTTGGCTATATAAGGACTTTAGATGCAGAAGTATAACTTAATAGTTTTAATTGCTTTCTAACTGAGACTGACTAGGTTTGTTGCTTCTAACTCGGAGCCTTCTATGATTGAGAAATTTACAAATAACAGTTCTTCTTTCATGTGTTTCTACTGATTAGAATTCTTTCCAAACAAAGAACTTTTCATATCGCCAGATAGATTGGAAGGAGTGTGATAAATTTTTTTAAGGATAGACATTTGTTTTACAATGGGAGATAAATCTTCCCGGAAAATATATATTCTTTGCTGACCGACTGCTGATCGATGCATTATGGTTACTTTTAATTTGAAGTGGGTGCATATATATTTTATCATCTCAAAGATGGAGACTGTGCTGAATGATTCACATATCGACTACCCCTCTAAAGTCTACTTGTTCTTTTGTTTAATCAAAGTAAAAGAAATCAAGATTCCACAACTCTTAGTTTTAAATCTTTAGGCATTGAGTTAATGGTTAGAAGCTCACTTCAAAAAGCATTGGTTCATGCCGCCCTTGACTTGGAGGTGAGATATTGATCAGATACCACGTTTTTTTTTTCTTTTTTTCTTATCTTTCTGGTGTCACTCATCCCAGGACCCAGATTTGTTCCTGGTTAACCTCTCGGATCATCATCTACCCATCATAGGAATTAAAAAAAGAGAGATTACTATATGTATTGCGTGACGTACATTTGAAACAAACCACACCATATAGATCACCTAATATTTTAAATATCATTTTTCAGGATTAGTACAAACTCAGCAAAGAATATACCATTGACAATGTGAGAAAATCAATGGGAAAAATCATCACATTCTGGATCCCAAAGTTAAAAGCCATGTTTTAGATCTGAATTGAACAAATAATGGGGATGGAAACATCTTGAATTGATCAAACACTAGTCAGAGTCTCTGTAAACTGATAAGCATGGAAGCATCCAATCTGTAATGTAGAATTTGTTTTGGTGGAATTTGTACCAAAATCACAAAGCTTCTTGAATGTCCTATCCTTGAGATTATAAGATATAAACTTACCAGGAATGTGCAGCAACAGTGATGAGTCATCTTCACTATCTTGGACAAAAAGTAAAACAAATGCATAAAATTGAGAGTCTAGGGGGTCAAGGTAGTTCTGGACCATTTCTGGAAATGCATCTACAATTGCAGAAATGTCAACATGGTACTTGGGAAGCCACTTAGAGTAATCCTTCTCCATCTCAAAGACATGGAATTGAGTGGTACTAGGGCCATAGATTTCAACAAAGTGCAAATGGCCACCAGACTCACCAAAATACCTGAACCTTCTCTTGCCCCATCTTTCCTGTGATGGAGGACCAGGCATTGCCCCAAGGCGCTCTTGACCGATATCAAAACATAATGAAGCCCCTGTTGGACTAATCCAATGTATTGTACCATTCCAGAGCACCCCATTGTGAAACACCATGTCGAACGGCGCAACAAAAGGAGACCCAGAAAGCCTCCAAGGGCGAGTTTGGGATGAGTATATCTCAATCTGATAATGATCATATGCTGGAGGTGAAGAATAACTTCGGATGCAGACGACTTGGTAGTGAGGTGATTTAGAGGGATCAAAAGCTAAATGAACACCGAAAATTGTTGTGAATCCATCGTACCCATCAGCAGCATTAGGTGGAGGAAGCATTAAGAATTGCTTTGTTGAAGGATTGCAGACGTAATAGCTTCGACTTTTTCCCATCTTGTAAAAGCTGCAGCACAAGAGCAAGCCATTGCAGGACTGCAAAATTTTGATACCTGCCGAGTCATGGATGAAGTTGAGGGAGGTAAAGGGTGGCCCGGAGTCGCTTCTGCCACTTTGGAGGGATATGCAGTCAATTAGACCAGGGATTCGACACAAGATGATGCCTGCAGAGGCAAGACTACGGTGGTGGTGACAGAATTGAGGGTCGGAGATGAGAGAGAGCCACTGCTTGGAGACACATTTGAATCTGAGAAGAGACTTGACAGGCAGGTGAATAAGGATGTCTCTGATGAGATCTTGGTTGCTAGCTACTGCTTCAGCTGCAGGCAATGGATCATAGAGAGACAACATTTTGCTGCTTTCAGATCTCAACAGTACTACCTAATTAAACAGCATTAATGGGCGTATAGATAAAGCAACAAATATACAAGGCAGAATCTATTAGCTCCCAAGTTTCTTATTGCTATTGCATTTGGCCATTGACAGCATGTGCAATAATTGGTTTAACTTCCAAGTTTCTTATTCAATCTCACAAAAAATTTCTTATTCTTTTCTGACTTGTGTCTGATAGCTTCCATCTCACACCTCTCTCTCTCTCTCTCTCTCTCTCATCCTCATTATACCATTATATGTAGTTGGAATCTTTAGTGCAATTAAATGGGAATTCAGTGATATAATATAATATGAATTATTCGACCAACTTCAGATATTTGCGTGCAACAAAATCATCTCTTTATAGCTATGGACTCTTTTTTGAAGATAAGAAAGATGGTGGGATGAATAAAAAACATCAAAAAGTATGTAACCACGAGTTACATGTGAAGAGAACACCCCAATATAATAAAGACAATTTGAAAAATGTGGTTCCCAATTTTTCTAGAGATGCTCTAAAATATTAGAGAATTTTTGTTGATTGTTGAAACACAAGAATGGGTGACAGAAGGAAGAGATGGTATAGTCAGAAGAAAGAGAATGAGTGATCTAATTAAAATATTCTATCAAATTACATTAATCCAAAGCTCTTTTCTTAAACATCACGTCAGATATACTTTACTACAAGGGTCCAAACATACATGTGGTTGCATTATTAGTTACCTTGTTTATATATATATATATATATATATATACACAGGAAGGCTACAACGTGG